>PVIJ01008418.1:46578-74556 GCA_004024925.1 Scalopus aquaticus | reverse complement strand
GGAGAGAGACAATCAGTGGGGGGAGAGGGGGGGAGGAAGGAGCCGGAGGGAGGGAAGGGAAAGGGCACAAAATGGAATAGAAAAGAACACAAGGGACCATGGAGATGGATCACGGGTGAATTGGTGGTGGGCTACCCAAGGGGAATGCAAAATGTAAAAGACATAAATAACAATAAAAATATATATTATAAAAAAAAAATAAAAAACTTGCAATCTAAAAAAAAATAAATAAATAAATGCAAGAAGCAAAAAGAACACCTACCTATCTAGATTAAGGGAAACTAGAGCAAGACACAAAATAGTAAAACTTTCAATAGTCTGAAACAAAACAAACAAACAAATTGAAACTGATGGGGAGGGTAGGGGGAATATAACCTACAAAGGAACACCAATTAGATTGACAGCTTATCTCTCTGAGTAAAGAAACACTGAGAGTCAAAAAAAAAAAATGGAATGACATAGTGAAGATACATAAAAAAAAAAATAAACCACCCAAGAATACTCTATCCTCCAAGGCTCATCTTCCTGAATGATATAAATACAAGGACCTTCTCAGACAAAGAAAGTCTTAGGGTGTTTGTATTCATCAAACACTCCCTCCAAGAAATAGTAAAATATAACTTAGGAGCTAAACCAGAGGGAGGAATTAATACAAAAAAATGAATAATGAATTAAGTAGAACCACAAATTTGGGGGGGGGGAGGCAATGCCAGTGATAGACATTTACGTGTCAATAATCATTCCAAATAGCAGTGGACTAAAATCACCAAAGAAAAAAACACAGGATATATATCAATAGTTGGATTGAGAAAAAGAATACAAGCGTCTGCCGCCTACAGGAAACACGCCTAAGTAACAAAAATAAACAGACTGAAAGAAAGCAAAAGGATGGCAAATAATTCTGCAAGCAAATGGCACCCAAAGGAGGAAGAAAGAACCATCCTTACATCACACAAAATAGATTTCCAGCTTTAAAAAGTAAGAAGAGACAGAGATGGAAACTAAAGATCAATGCAACATTACAACAGAAAGATATAACATTCATTAATACATACTCACCAAACAAAGGAGCACAAAAACACATCAGACAACTACTATCAATTTTAAAATGCACATTGGAGAAAATACATGTATGTTTGGAGTCTTCAATAACCAACTCTCACCGAAGGACATATTAACAAGATAAAAAATGAATTAGGACATAGTTGCCCTAAGCAAAGAAATAAACATATGTCTAATGACGTTTACAGTATACTGCACACCGAAAAAGCCAATTTCAAATTTTTCTCAAGTGCACCTGGGTCATTCTCCATGAGTGAACACATACTAGATCACAAGACAAACATCAAAAAATTCTTGAAGAGAGAAACCATACTAACTTCTCTGGCCATAAAAGTACTGAACTACAAATCGACTATAAAAAGTAACAAGAAAAAAATTAATATATGGAGACTGACTAATGTAATACTCAACAATCACTGGTTTAATGAGGAATTCAAAGAGGAAATTTAAAAATTACTCAAGGCAGGGTCTCCCTGGTGGCGCAGTGGTTAAGCACTGCACTGTGGAGCTGTCAGCAGCAGCGACGCAGGTTCGACACCCAGCCAGGAAGATTCCCACATGGTGTGGCACACCTCTCCTGCCTTGCCCAATGCTCCCCTCAGCAGTGTATTTCTATTGCTCAGCCTGTTCTGCTCCCCATTCAGTCTCTGGTGAAACTTCCTGATGCCCCACACCTCTGGCCTGTACCCCAGCTTGTATGCATAAACAAATAAATCTTTTTTAAAAAATGCTTAATCCTAGTCTTTAAAAAAAAATTACTCAAGGCAAATGATAACACTGATCAACAGTGAGATCATAACTGACTTAAAAAGGCCCTAATCTGTAGTATCTTGGTGTGCTGAAGAGGAATATAAGCCTAAAATTTTTTTATTAGCTCTCATTTTGAAGATATTTCATATAATTCATTTTATATGTTTGACCAGTAGGACTGGTCAAATTTATCCAGTAGGACTGTAACAACATCCTAAATCAGCCTAGAATGATATAATATTGTATCGCATTGCATAATACCTTCATGCACACATCATTCAGAGTTGACTGCATCATTTTCTGATGCAATGCAATACTACTGCCAAGCGGCTGCTGAAGTAATGCCCTATATAAAGCCCTGTCAGAAAGGTTAAGCAGTGAAAATATTTCAGACTTTGTGCGAGACAGTTTCAGATACGGTTCCATAGAACTTTTCTTATTTTATCCATTTAGGCACAATACAGAACAGCAATGCCTCGAAAGTGCATTAATAGCATGGACAATTTCTGTTCTATTTGCCGGGAAGTCATATTTGCCAACCAGAAGAAAAGTATCACTTCTCATGTGAAGAAGGCTTATCATCTTTACTTTGGATGCAAGGTTGGTGACCAAGACAAGCCTTGGGCCCCACATATCTGCTGTGCTACATGGACAACACAGCTTTCACGGTGGTAAAATGGCAAAAGACCATCAAAGCTGTTTGCAGTCCCCATGATGTGGAGAGAGCCAAGCAACCACATAAAAGACTGTTACTTCTGCTTGGTTCCTCCTCTTTCTGGCAGAATAACAAAGCAAAAGTAGTAGAGAATATCCTACCCAAATATTCCATCTGGACTGAGATGACCGGTTCAACAACTTACTACAGGGTGATGTGAAACAAGCATGGAATGCTTTTCGCCTAGTGTCTACAAACTTTCTTGGGAATGTTAGGGCAGAAAACTACAAGAAACTAGTAGAAAACATGCTGATGCCGTATCAGAAACTTGGCTGCAATGTGTCTCTAAAGATCCACTTCCTTCATTCTCATCTGGATTTCTTAAAACTGTGGTATGGTTAGTGATGAACATGGCAAATGTTTTCATCAAGACATCACATCAATGGAACAAAGATACCAGGGAAAATGGTCCACTACAATGCTGGCTGACTACTGCTGGACACTCCCCAGAGATGCTCCTGAACAACTGTACAAGAGACAAGCAAAGAAATCTAAGAAGTAGTCTATGACTTGATCTTTTACAGGTGTTAACCATAGACCTATTACTATTGGCATGAATTTCGTGATATAAACATCAATTTATTGCAGATTACAAAAATCTAGAGCCAAAATTAGACTGTCATATTCATGTTGAGCACATACAAATTGATAGGAAATGACTAATTTTATTTCAGTAACATGACTTTTGTAAAAATTTGTTGACCAGTGATTGGCATGCATTTTGTGATGTAAACATCAATTTATTGCAGTTTACAAAAAAAAAAAACTAGAGCAAAATTAGAATTTGACTATCATATTCATGTTGAGCACATACAAATTGATAGAAAATGACTAATTCTATTTCAGTGATATGACTTTTGTAAAAATTTTTTGACCAGTGTAATGAATACACAACCTTTCAGAATGTATGGAACACAGTAAAAGCACTTCCAGGAGGGAAATATAGAGTAAAACAGGCCTACATTAAGAAACTAGAACTAGGGCCTCCCTGATGGCGCAACGGAATAAGTGCAGTGCTGTGGAGCAGTCAGAAGCTGTGGCGTGAGTTCAGTGCACAGCTGGGGAGATTCCTATATGGCGCAGTAGACCTCTCCTGCCTTGCCTGCTACTCCCCTCAGCAGTGTATTTTGGTCGATCTGCCTGTTCTACTCCCCACTCTGTCTCTGGTGAATCTTCTCACCACCCCACACCTCTGGCCTGCACCCCAGCTTATATGCATAAATAGATAAATGTTTGAAAAAAAAGAAAGAAACTAGAATGAACCCAAATAACCTTGTCTCTAATCTCAAGAAACTAGCAACAAAAGAACAAAAAAAAAATCCAAAAGCCAGCAGAAGGAAGGAAATAATACAAGTTAGAGTGGAAAATATAAATTAGAAATCAAGAAAAAAGGTTCCAAAGATGAACGAAACAAAAAGGTGGTTCTTTGAAAAAATAAACAAAAATAGACAAACCCTTAGCTAGGTTCACTGAGAAAAAAAGCAGGAAGCTGAAATAAATAGGATCGAAAACCAAAGCGGAAACATTACAACAGACACTGTAGAAATTCAGGATATGAAGATTACTATAAATATTTGTATACAAACAAATTCAACCACTTAGAGAAATGCACAGATTCTTAAAAGTATACAATGACCGAAGACTGACTATGGAACAAAGAAAACCTGAACAATCCATCACAAGTAGGAAATAGAAAAGTAATCAAACTCCCCCAAAACACAAATATCCAGGACCAGATGGTTTCAACTATGAGTTTACCAGACTTTCAGACACAAAATAATAGTTATCCTGCTTAGACCCTTTCAAAAAACCCAGAGAGAAAAAATTCTTTTTCCCCCTCCCTGAGAAAAAATTATTTTAAACATAGTTTTTGAGGCCAATATTACACAAATACCAAACCAAACAAAGGCAACACAAAGAAAAATACAGAACACTCTCCAAAATGAACACAGAGGCAAAATTCCTCAGTAAAATCTTAGCAAACTGAATCCAACAATGCAATAAAAAAAATATTAAAACACCATGACCAAGTGGGATTTATACCAGGAAACTAAGCACAGTTCAAATCTGAAAATTAACCAATATAATATGCTACACTACATCAACAAAAATCAAAGAAAAAATTAAAAGATAATATCAACAATGCTGAAAAAGCATTTGCTAAGCATCAACATTCATTTATGATGAAAACTCTTGAAAAATGGGGGATTATAAGGCATCATAATTAAAGTAACATATGACAAAACCACAGTTACAACAATTCCTAATGGTATAAAACTGAAAGACTTTCCTCTAAAATCTGGTACAAGACACTACTTTTCAACATTGTATTAGAAGTCCTAGCTAGGGCATTCATAAGAGAACACAATAAAAGTAATACAAATTGGGAAAGAAATAAAGCTAACATCATTGTGGAAGACATGATACATATATACATAAAGAACCCCAAAACTCCACAGAAAAGCTTACTGAAGTTCAGCATAGTGGTAGAATACAAATCAACATATTAAAAATTCAGTTGCACTGCTATATACAAATAATGAACTAGAAGAAAAAAATTAAGAAAGCCATCTCGTTTACAATCTCACCAAAAAAATTACCTGGGAATAAATCTAACAAAGGAAGTTAAGGACTTATACAAGGAAAATTATAAAATATTAGTAAAATAAAGAGAAGAAAACACAAAGAAATATGAAGATATAGCCTGCTCATGTATAGAAGGATCAAAATTGTCAAGATGGCCACCCTACCAAAGCAATTTATATCCAATTCTAGCCCAATAAAAGTCCCCATGGCATTGTTCAAAAAATGGACCAAAGATTACTGAAACTCATATGGAACCACAAAAAAAAAAAACCTGAATAGCCAAAGCTCTCCTAATTAAAAATGGGAAAATTGATGTATCACACTTCCAGATGTCAAACTATACTATAAACCCACAATAATTAAAACCACATGGTACTAGAACAAAAATAGACACATAGACCAGGGAACAGAAGTAAGAGCCCAGAAATAAAACACACATTTACAGACAACTAACACACAACAAAGGAACAAAGTATATACACTGGAACATGGAAGCTTCTGCCACATAGAAAAGAATGAAACTAGGCATTACATTACACCATACATGAAAATCAACTCAAAATGGATAAAAAACTTGGATGTAAGACCTGAAACTATAATATATGTAGAAGAAAATATAGGAAAAACACTCCTTTACATAAACCTCAGAAAAATTTTCCATGGACTCATCTCCAGGAGAAAGGAAAATAAACAATTGGAAGGAAATTAAAGTAAAATCTCCTGTACACAGAAATAGAAGTGACCAAAACAAAGAGACACCCTACTGAATGGGAAAAACTATTTGAGGACAATATATCAGATAAGATATTGATAACAAAGATCTACAAAGAGCTTATACAACAAAATAAAGAAAACAATCTAACCAAAAAATGGACAGGAGAGCTAAATAGGCATTTCTCCAAAGAAGACATTGAGATGTCCAACAGGCCATTATCATATACTCATCATAATATATCATCAGGGAAATACAAGTCAAAACCACAATGTGATACCACTACACCTGTGAGAATGGCTCATATCAAAAAGACCAGAAACAGCAAGTATTTTCAAAGGTGTGAAGAAAAAGAACCCTTCTTACATTATTCATGAAATTTAGGTTGGTCCAACACCCCTAGAAAGCAGTCTGGAGATGTGTCAATAATTAAAAATTCCACTTTTACACATCTATCTAAATAATACAAAAACACTAATTCAAAAGGAAACTTGCACTCCCATGTTCATTGCAGCACTGGTTAGGAAAGCCAAGCTATGGGAACAACCTAACTGCCCAAAATACAGATGAGTGGATCAAGAAGATATGGCATATATACACGATGGAAAACTACTCCACGATCTAAAAAGATCTAGTCAATACAATATGCATTATACTTACAAATTGAGGTTTATAGTATGCTGGTCCAAGAGTGCTGTCACTATCGGGTGGAAACTGTTTTTTTATACTGCCATCCTCATTAATATCATAACCATATGACTGTCCACAAGAAGGAATTGAAGGAACTTCAAATCTTCTGGAGACTGTAAGTGCCCCTGAAATTTTCTGTAAGAAAACATTTTATGTATTTATTCAAAGGAAAAGGCAGGAGGAGAAGGAATAAAAAATAAATAATATAATTTTCTAAAAGATAGCTATTAAATTTTAACTTGAGTTTCATAAAAAACCAAAAATCAGTTTTATAATAGTAATTTAACAGAGTGAATTCAAATCTCAATTTATAGTATAAACAAAGATACTATTATTAAAGTCACCTGATAAGGAAAGTATTTTCTCTCACTTGTCTCCAGTTATTAATCTTGCTTTGTAAATCAAGTATAGTAAATTCTGAAAACAGCATTCATTCCTACAGACATATCAACAGTTCAAAGTATTTATGTTATCTTATCAAAATATCTGCCAGACATATACAAACTTTGAATTTTTCTGAAACAATTCCTGATTTTATTCCATCCCAGTTCATGACTTCGCTCCATCCTATTGGTCCACTGTATAGATCTTATTTTGCAGACTATGTACAAGACAAATTTCTAATTTCTATGATATAATAAATGAAAATATAAAAAAATTTTGATGGTAGCTATCTAAGTTATGTGATATTACATATCTGTATAAAGTTACATACATACATGATTTAATACTAAAAGGAGCCATGCAAAAATTTACAGGATATCATTGTCATATTTAGGAGTTTTGGGGTGATTATCCTATTTTCAAAATTTTCTTTAATGTAAAATATGTAATAATAATGTAAACACAGGAAGGAATAATATACAATAAAAATATCAGTATAAAATATATCAAATAAAATATTGACATTTAAATGACTTGGAAAACTGAAAAATTATTTATTAAAATTGTCAATCATCTATAGATTCCAATTAATTAAATAAATTTGGGCCTCCCTGGAGGCCTAGGAGTTCAGTCTCACTCAGCACTATCACTGCTATGGCCCGAGTTCAATCCCTGGCAGGGAGCTAAATAAACATATTTAGAATTAAATAATTATGCATAATACCTTCATGCACACATCATCCAGAGTTGATTGCATCATTTTCTGATGCAATGCAATACTACTGCCAGGCGACTGCTAAAGTGTGCTGAGGTCAGCAGTGCACTATATAAAGCCCTTTCGGAAAGGTTGAGCACTGAAAATATTTCAGACTTTGTGCGAGACAGTTTCAGATACGGTTCCATAGAACTGTTCTTATTTTATCCATTTAGGCACAATACAGAACAGCAATGCCTCAAAAGTGCATTAATAGCATGGACAATTTCTGTTCTATTTGCCGGGAAGTCATATTTGCCAACCAGAAGAAAAGTATAAATTCTCAAGTGAAGAAGGCTTATCATCTTTACTTTGGATGCAAGGTTGGTGACTAAGACAAGCCTTGGGCCCCACACATATGCTGTGCTACATGGACAACACAGCTTTCACAGTAGTGAAATGGCAAAAGACCATCAGTGCTGTTTGCAGTCCCCATGGTGTGAAGAGAGCCAAGCAACCACATAAAAGACTGTTACTTCTGCTTGGTTCCTCCTCTTTCCAGTAGAATAATGAAGCAAAAGAAGTCAAGAATAGTCTACCCAAATATTCTGTCAGCACTTAGATGACCGGTTCAACAACTTGCTGCAGGGTGATGCGAAACAAGCATGGAATGCTTTTCACCTAGTGTCTACAAACTTTCTTGGGAATGTTAGGGCAGAAAACTACAAGAAACTATTAGAAGACAGGCTGATGCAGTGTGAGAAACTTGACTGCAATATGTCTCTAAAGATCCACTTCCTTCATTCCCATCTATATTTCTTCCCTGAAAACTGTGGTATGGTGAGTGATGAACATGGCAAATGTTTTCATCAAGACATCACATCAATGGAACAAAGATAACAGGGAAAATGGCCCACTACAATGCTGGCTGACTACTGCTGGACATCCCCCAGAGATGTTCCTGAACAGCTGTACAAGAGACAAGTGAAGAAATCTAAGAAAGTCTATGACTTGATTTTTTACAGGTATTCACCATAGGCCTATTACTATTGGCAAGCATTTTGTGATGTAAACATCCATTTATTGCAGATTACAAAAAACTAGAGCCAAAATTAGAATTTGACTGCCATATTTGTGTTGAGCACATACATACAAATTGATAGGAAATGACTAATTTTATTTCAGTAACATGACTTCTGTAAAAATTTGTTGACTAGCATAATAAACAAAGGTGTTTAAAAAAATTAATAAATGAAAGAAAATGTTCATATGGCATTTAATTACATGATCATCAATTTAACATCTGTAACATTTCATCATGCATCAGTAGTTTCCTATGTATGTATATGTGTGTATTTATCTATCTATAGATAAATAGAGAGAGAGAGACAGACAGACAGACAAATATCACCCATTTAAATTTTATGGTTTTTACTTAATTAGGAGGGGGGAAGGAAAAGGGCTGGGTGAGTGTCAAGAACAGGTGTGGAGCTGAACACAAGGAGTGTTTACTTAAAACACTTTAATGTTACCTAAAACAGAAATTCACACATATATATGAAAACCATCCAGATTTTTATTTTTAATCTCTCTTATGTTCTCTTCACCATAGACATTGAAAGTGATCATAAATTTATCAATAGCAAAAATTAAGTTAGATGCCAAACAGTTAAAAACTAAAGTTCTTAAAATTAGGCATTCATTCAATAACTAATTAACTAAAATAGGGATACTAATAAGCCTACTCATTTTTATAAGTCTCTTTAAATGTACCTGATATCACATAAAATATTAGAATTTTATATTTTGCTTTAACTAATAATGTCTTAGAAGAAAAACTTAAAATACCAACGTACTGATTGAAGACGTTCTTTAGCCTCTAGCACTTTTCTGTTTATGGTACCTAATAATCCAAGATAAGACTGATCATAGCTTGCTGGACCTGGATTATCTGAAATAAACTTCTGAAAACGTAGCTCCCGATTTTGTAGACTCTGGCCTCCTTTTATATTATACTAAATTGGAGTGGAAAATATAAAATGATTAAAAAATACAGTATAATTAACAGCTACTTGAAAAATACTAAATAGTAATATAAACAAGTAGATTTAAACTCAACTGAGAAAATTAAGGCTCTTGACTGAAGACCATTATAGTAAAAAAGGCATTAAGTGGAAATGAAAACCATAGATCTGTTTTAACTTCAAACTCAAACTGAAATTTAATGTACTTAGGGTAATCTAAGAGAATACAAGAACACTGAGTTTTAAAACTGGAATCAGAGATAAAATAAGTTCAAAACTGTAAAGCAAGAATAGAAGGTCTGTTTACAGGCCCACAGAGAACTTGAATCTCTGAAGACAAATAAAAATGCTAGTAATCATATTGCAGAAAAAAGATAAACTTTCCAAACTTGCTTCATAGATAACATTTTTCGCTTTTTATGTTTAACTACACTTACTGGCAACAACGGTTTCCTACTAAGATTACTTTTTAAACTTTGATTATAAAAGAAAAGACACTGGGAGGACTCTTTCATGGCTCTAGATGCCAAATACCTGGGTCTTCTAGAATCAGAAAATTATTAACTGTTTAATAGTTGGTGAATTCAGGGCCTCCCTGGTGGCGCAGCAGTTAAGCACTGTGCTGTGGAGCTGTTGGCCGCTGCAACCCGAGTTAGATCCCCAGCCACGGAGATTCCCACATGGCACAGCAGAACTCTCCTGCCTCACCCGCTGCTCCCCCAGCAGTGTGTTTCCATAGATTTGCCTGTACTGATCCCCACTCTGTCTCTGGTGAGCTCTCTCACTGCCCCAAACCACTGGCCTGTACCCCAGCTTGTATGCATAAATAAAATAAATTTTAAAAAAATAGTTGGTGAACTTAAATAAAATATAAGTGTTAATGAATATTTACATTGCTATCATTTCCAAAATAATTCAAAACATAGTGGTTGGCATTTGAATCATTAAGTGAGAATTTTTCACAATTGAATTCATCTCTATTTTGGTTCATATTTATTTAATTTCTAATAAATGCACAATGGTCTTTAAAAAAAAAAAAGAGCAGAGATCAACATGACAGTGAAGGGTTGCTAGGTTTGAACTCTCCCAAGAAAACATCTGATAGGGAGAGGTATCAGCGAGATACTAAGGAGACTCAGAGATTCAGACAGGGAACACAGGCTGGAGCACCTCCACCAGTGATTCTGCAGCAGAGGGAAGTTGAAGAACAGAAGAAAGAAGTAAGAAAGTCATCGGAACTCTCCCCTCTCCCACCTACAAAGCCAGACCACAGTAGCATCAGAAGACAGGAGGAGAATGAAAGCAGTAAGTTGGGACCTGGGGCTTCTGGGGGGCCATTCCTAAAGAGAAAGGTGGGCAGACACAGATCCCCCAAGTTACAACCCCACACAAGATCCAGGACAGCGGTGGGAGCACTCTTTCCCCCAACCTAAGATCCAGCTGCAGCTGTGGTTACTTTGGAGCGAGCGGCCCCTCCCCCAAGCGGAGAGACAGTTTCAGCAGCCGACAGCCTCAGGCATCCTCTGGGAGAAGAGAGGAGGAGGCGGAGATGACCTCAGGAGGTTAAGACTGGCAGCGATTCCCAGGCAGGGGGCATCGGCATCATTTACCACCGCCGCAGTAGGGGCCTCTGGAAACCCCAAGACCTCAGGGGCAAAAGACTAAAGAACAATTCACTCGCACAATTACCTCCAGGGCCTTGAAAGAGTGCCTTCCTCCTTAAATGATACCTGAAGTCCAAATTTCATTTTCACCACAGATCTAGAGTACATCCACATCCCGGGAGTTCTCTCTTTGTTTTGTTTGTTTGTTTGTTTTCTCGTGTGTGTGTGTGTGTGTGTGTGTGTGTGTGTGTGTGTAGGCGGGTGGGGGTATGCGTGTTTAGTGTTGGTATTCTCTTTTAGTTTTTTGTATGTTTGTCTATTAGTCTTCTTTTTTGTTTTATTCTTTTTGTTGTTGTTGTTTGTTGTTCTGTTTCACTTTGATATGCTTTGTTTTGTTTTAAACTAATCTCCAAGGGAAGGCTCCCTAAACTAAAGCTACAACCAATATCTCACTGGTAACCACCAGAGTCCTGAGAAGTAATTCTCCCCCACACTGTTAGTGTATATATTTGTTTATTGACCAATTGACTAGCTACTATCTATCTCCCTCTCTACTACCTCTGTTGTCTATTCCCCTAGTTTTCTCTTTTCCTTCTATCAACATCACCATCACTACTTTTATTTCTCCTTCTGCTACATTCCCTACTACTCCATGTCCCCTTTTCTCCTCCCCCTAAATAGCCCCTTCTTGCTTCTCTCACCTTCTAAATCTCCATAACATCCTCCTCTCTCCCAATACCCCTACGCTCTCACCCAATTGTCTTTTGATCCTGGAACACATCTGAGACACGCCTAGAGGGACCTAAAAGATCAACAGAGAAATACACTCCATCCTCCCAGCAGGCACTCCCAGTGGACTAGAATACTGAGTATGTCTGGAGAGGCAGGTTGCCACGTGAGACTCTTAACAACAACAGGCTGAGATACTGGACACCACTTCTCGCAGTGGGGGCTGAAAATGCAAGAGCTTCTGCTGCAAAGCATAACCCCGGTCAACATCTACCATAACAAAAGTGTACCCAGATGGTACCCAGCCACAGCAGCTCAGACACTAGACAGACACAACTACAACCTCAGCAAGTGAAACTAGAAGTCATGCCCACCAACATGAGCAACACAAGGGCACTATGAAAAGAGCAAGGCCAAGGCTAACACAGGAAAGAAAAAACTGCAAACGATCAAGCAGGCTCTTTTGAGAATATTACACTACAAAAGGAAAGCCAACCTCTAGAAACTTATAATATGGATATGGAAGAATTTCTCCTCCTCACCAAGAGTTTTAAAAAGCCATAATGGGGCCTCCCTGGTGGTGCAGAGTTTAAGCGCTGTGCTGCAGAGCTGTCGGCAGCGGTGACGCAAGTTCGACGCCCAGCCGGAGAGATTCCCACATGGTGCGGCAGACCTCTCCTTCCTTGCCCGCTGCTCCCCCTCAGCAGTGTATTTCTGTCGATCTGCCAGTGCTGCTCCTCACTCTGTCTCTGGTGAACCCTCTCGCCACCCCATGCCTCTGGCCTGTACCTCAGCTTGTATGCATAAATAGATAAATCTTTTTAAAAAATAAATGTGGTGTCCTCATTAAATAAATAAAATTTTAAATGCCATAATGAAAACAAAGAGTTAAGATAAAATACAGAGAGAAACGAGAACACAATAATGAACTTAAAAAGAAAGTGAAGGAACTGGAGGATATCCAGAGATCAGCGGAAGAATTCAAGAATTCTGGGAAAAGCCGTGAAGACAGAATAGAAGAAATGGAAGAACAAATCAGTACACTTGAAAATACAGACAAAAAAGAACCAAAAAAAAAAAGGAAGAAGTACAAAGAAAAAAGAATGAAGAAACGCTTTGAGAACTATCAGACACCATGAGGAAAAGAAATATGAGTCAGAGGAGTCCCAGAAGGTAAGGAGCGAGAACGAGGAGCTGAGAAACTATTCAAGGAGATAATTGAAGAGAACTTCCCGAGCATGAAGAAGCAAACAAAAATGGACATTCAGGAAGCTAAAAGGACACCAAATTACCATAACAAAAGGAAAACTACACCAAAGCACATGGATAGTAAAGCTTCCAAAGGTTCAGGACGAGGAAAATATAATCAAATGATAAGGGTGAAGAAACAACCCATAAAGGAAAACCAATCAGGATGACATCAGACTTCTCTGAGGAAACACATAAATCAATGGAATAGAACAGAGGACCCAGAAATCAATCCACATATATATGGACAATTAATCTTTGGTAAAGGTGTACAGAAGATGCAATGGAACAAGGGCAGTTTGTTCAACAAATGGTGCTGGAAAAACTGGGCAACTACACGCAGAAAAATTAAACTAGACTACTCCCTCACAGCATGCATGAAAACCAATTCAAAATGGATAAGAGACTTGGAGAAGACCCGAAACCATAAAATATATAGAAAACATAAGCAAAACAATACATGACATACATCTTAGTAACATTTTTAAAGACACATCCCTCAAAGCAAAGATAGTGAAGGAAAAGACAAAGAGCTGAGATTACATCAAACTAAAAAGCTTCTGAACAGCAAAAGAGATGTTAACCAAAACAAAGAAACAGCCTACTGATTGGGAAAAAAATTTTGTACTCCATACAACAGACAAGGGACTGATCACAAAAATCTACAAAGAACTCACACAACTCAACAAAAACAAAGCAAAAAATTCAGTCAAAAATGGGCAGAACTTAAAAGACACTTCTCCAAAGAAGAAATACAAATCGCCAACAGGCATATCCAAAAATGTTCAACACCCCTCATAATCAGGGAAATGCAAATAAAAAGCACAATGAGATACTACTTTACACCAGCGAGAATAGCACATATTAAAAAAAACAGGAAACAACAAATGTTGGCAAGGATGTGCAGAAAATGGAACTCTTCTACACTAATGAATAATCATGGAATGAATAATCTTTAGTCTCATGATCAGTTACAAAAAAAAGTCCCCACCTATATTTTCTTGTACCCAAGCACCGACTTTTTTTTATTTTTCCTCTTTGTATTGCAAAATTATAAGACTAATTATGGTTAAAATATATGGAATGATAACTATAACCAGGCATTATTTGAATACTTTAGCACATTTAATTCTTAGACAACATCTCCAATCATTACCCCTATTTAAAAATGAGGGAACGAAGGTTCAAAAAGATTAGGTGTTTAAGTGTCACAGCTGGGAAATGGCAGAGATATATTCTGAATCTAGACAGTCCAGCTCCAGAGTCCATACGCCAAAACAAACATTATAATATCTCACCTTATATTTTCTATATAATTTACAGTTTGTAGGATGAAGATGAAACAAGAATTTGAAGAACAAAAAGTGGTCATAATATAGAGAACAGAATTCAATTCACAGTGATACTATATTATCATCTGTAAATGCAGTAGTTAGATATTAGTTTGGCTCCTTCTGTGGAGATATACATGAGAATTATACATAAAATGATTGTACCTTTTAATTATTTATGTATATGAATAACTGTGCAAATGTACATGCATGCAAGAAAGAAAAAAAACAGGGAAGTAAAGGGGTCAAATTAAATGATAATCCGTTGTTTTTATCTGCCCATTATCTCTTCTATTATCTTCTCACTACAGCATATTCCCCATTGGTTTAATAATCGAACACCTCCCACATTTTGTGGCTTTAAAGGAGCTTGAAAAGACAGAATGTCCTATACCAGGAATCACAGGGTCCAAAATGAAAGCAAATTAATCATATTCCCCATACTAGGAATGCAAATAGAGAGTAGAGAAACACATTTTTAAAAATGGAAGGAAGTTATAGAATTAAGTTATTTAATGCAGTTACCTATCAGATGGCACAGAAGTTCCTACTTCTAAAATATATAAAATTGTCCTAATCCTGTCCTTCCTTTAAAACTTTCTTTTTTAATTCCTCATCCAAATCTATTATCCACCCAAAATTCTTTTAGAATCTATTTAAAAATCTATTTTATTGTCTGCAAAAAAAGTCCCTCATTGATAAATTGAACACTGGTGCTAATTCAAGAAGTACAATGCAAAAACTAAGGCATCATTTATTTCATCTTGGTCTCCAAAAGGAAATATAAAGATCTGCTAGGATAAGCCTGAATCATTACATGCACATACAAAATATAATGAAAAGGGTAAAATTCTGTATCAATGATTTTGAAGATGCTAGTATCACATGCACTATTTCTAAACAAATGGACTGTCAAATGTATTCTGGTCAGAGACTCTGCATAGAAACAATAGATGAGAAAATGGTAATATCTATATTTATAGAGTATGCCATACAAATTTCTTCACTCTATTGTCAGCCTTCGTCTATATACTCGATTATTTGCACAACATTCATAGGCTATAATTTATATGATATTCCCATTCTTCAGTTATAGAATATCAAGGACCATGAAGCATGTAACAATGTTTTGTGACTTATAGAATATACAGAATAGTTGCCAAGCAGAAAACCAACATACAGCTCATTATTTTCTATTTCTAATTACAAATTATAAATTGAAAAGAGAAAGAAGATGAAGAAAGAAAATAAAATATAACAAATGACAATTTAGTTTATTAGAGGAAAAAAACATGATATTTATTAACTCAGACAAATATAATAAGTATTATGAACTTACCTTTGTTTTTGAAACATTATAATATCCTGGGCCTGGAGCATCTTTCTCAATGTTAGAGGCAAGAATAAAAGTACTTTCTCTGGCAGCCAAAGAAAGGAAGGGTGCATAGCCACCTATAAAAGTAAAATTATATCCCTGTTAGATAAAATAGGATCCTAGTCTACAAGACCCCACCAGCCCCTACCCAGACTGGTAAGACCCAAGACCACCTTGGGAAGGGTGCCAGGGCAGTATGAGGCCTTGAGAGACTCTACCCACCACTGCCAATATCAAGAGAGAGATCATGAAACCCTCAGCAGCCACTGCCCAGACAAACAGAGACCTAGAAACTTTCAGCAAGTACCTAACAGACAGCACCAAAATCAGTAAAACCCTGGACCCATGTTATAGAGGGTGCCAGAGCAGCCAGAAACCTTGAGACTTTTCACAAGACCATGCTAGCCACTGTTCAAACAACAGAGGCCTCGGAACCTTCTATGAGACCCTGCCAGTGCCTGCCCAAGTATAGAGTCCTTGTGAATTTTCATAAGATACTTGCCAGCACCTGCTCAGACATGTGGCATGCCAGAAATGTACCAGGGAGCAAGTCAGAGAGACCAGAGGCCTCCTGACCTCCCATGAGACCCCACCTAGCAGCTCACCCAAATAGGTGAGAACCCTGACCAGTAATGAGGAGAAACCATGCCCAGAGAAAACCCACATAAAACAACTGCATCCAAAGCTAATCATGGGCAGAAGGAAAAACCCAACAAATGGTGACATGAGTCCCCCAGAAAAAAAGTACAACACAAGAGAGAATATATCACCAGGACCCAATCCATAGACATGGAAATTATGTTCTCCATATCAGATACAGGTTAGAATTGCAATGATAAAGAAATTCAAAGAAATAGAAGAAACTCAGGAAAACATGAATGTCTTTAAACAAGATATCAATGAAATAAAGACAGAAAATGAAGTTGTAAGTAAGATAAAAACAGAGTTTCAGGATTTCAAAAAAGAAATACAAGAGTTGAAAATTTCAGAATGAAGCTATGATAGTAAAATAAATTAAGTGGAAGAAAAAGTAATTGAAGAAGCAGAGTAATTGAAGAAGCAAATATACAAAGAACCCAGGTAGAAAAGGAAAGACAGACACAATACTTAAAAAAATGAAGAAACACTATCCAAATCCATGAGAAAAGGCAACATAAGAAGTAGCCTCCCTGGTGGCACAACAGGTTGAGTCTTGGCCTTTGAAGCTGTCTGCAGCCAATGCAGCATGAGTTCAATCCCCGGCCAGGGAGATTCCCACATGGCACAGCAGACCTCTCCTGCCTTGACAGCTGCTCTCCTCAGCAGTGTACTTCAGTAGATCTGCCTGTTCTGCTCCCTGCTCTGTCTCTGGTGAATCCTCTCACCACCCCACACCTCTGTCCTATACCCCAGTTCTTGTGTGCATAAATAAATAAAAAATCTTTTAAAAAAGAATAATGTGAATACGAGAGTGGGAAGAGAGTGAGAAAGTAACCCAAAAAAATGTATTTAAAGAAATAATTGATGAAAAATTCCCAGACCTAGAGAAGGATCAAATCAAGAAGCTAACAACTCCAGCATATCTACATAAAATGAGATCAATATCAAGAAAAACAGTAGTGAAATTTCTGAAAACTCAGGACAAAAAAGAACACTGAAGCGGGCAAGGGAAATAAAGCAAATAATCTATAAAGGTATACCTATCAGGCTAAAATAATAGTTCTGTGAAGAAACACTATGAGTGAGGAGAGAATGGAATGGAGTTTTCTGAATACTTAAAGACAAAAAATGTCAGCCAAGAAAACTCTATCCTGCAAGACTCTCTACTAGATATGAAGAAGGTATACAGGTCTTTTCAGATACAGAGAAGCTCAAGGAGCTTGAAAACATTAAAACACCTCCAAGAAATACTGAAAGAAGTTTCCACATTGAAACCAAAAAGGAACATACACAAAGAACTAAATAGAGAAGTAGACTGACACACAAAATTAAGAATAAAGTGGCATCAACAGACTATCACATATCAATAATCACTTTAAATGTAAATGGACTGAACTCAGTAATTAAAAGACACAGATAATCTACATGGAACAAAAATCAGATTCAAACTTTCTGCTCTGTCTAGAAGGAAAACCTAAACTCCAAGAACAAACCAGGTTCAAAGTAAAGGGTTGGGAAACAATCCTACAAGCAAATGGGACTCTGAAGAATTTGGGAACAGCAATACTACATGAAAAAAAAATAGATTACCAGTTAAAAAAGATACTAAGAGACAGGAACAGACAATGTATAATAATAAAGGGATCAAGCGGACATAACACTCATCAAAGTATATACACCAAATTAAAGAGCACCCAAATACATTAAGGAACTACTATCAACTCTGAAAACAAACTTTCGGGAAAATGTGGCTTTTTTTCAATTTGTGGTAGGAGACTTCAACACCCCATTCTCACCAATGGACAAATCAACAAGACAGAAAATATACAGGGATACGATAACCTTAAACAGAGAATAAGCCTTAATCAGCCTCAAAATATATACAATGCAATTGCACCACCAAAATGCAGAATAATCATGTTTCTCAAGCACACATGGGACATTCTCCAGAATAGGACACATTCTATAATACAAAACAATTATCTACAATTTCATGAAGACTGAAATCAGAGTCACCCTTTTCTCAGAACATAATGATAACAAACGAAATCAAGTACCAAAAGAAAGCATAAATATCTTTTAAAACTAGGAGACGGAACAACATACTACTGATAGACTACTGGTTTAATGAAGAAATCAAAGAAGAAACTAAAAAGTACCAAGACACAAATGAAAATGGGCAAACTTCATTCCAAAACTTATAGGAATCAGCAAAAGCAGTAATAAAAGGGAACTATATAGCAATACAGTAATATAGTCCCACATCAAGATAAAAAAGCTCAAAAAAAAAAAAAACCTTTGTTCTGAACATGAGGAACTGGAAAAAGAACAAACAAAAAAGTCAGTAGAAAAAAATAAATTATAAAAATCAAAGCAGAATTAAATAAGATAGAACCTTAAAAGACAGTTCCAAAGCCCAATGAAACCAAAAGCTGATTTTAAAAAAGGTTATATATTTATGCATACAAGAGCTGGGGTGTAGGCCAGAGGTGTGGTGGGGGGCGGTGAGAGGATTCACCAGAGACACTGGGGAGCAGAACAGGTGTTGACTGAAATACACTACTGAGGGGAGCAGAGGGCGAGACAGGAGAGGTGTGCTGCACCATGTGGGTTAGCTCTCTTGTCTGGGATCTAACTGGTGCTGCAGTGGCTGAAGGTAGCTTCATAGTCCTGACACTTAACCCCTTGTACTACAAGGAAGGCCCAAAAGCTGATTCTTTGAAAAATAAATTAACAAAATAGACAAAACTCCAGCAATGCTCACCAAGAAAATAAGGGCGAGATCTCAAACAAATAAAATCAAAAATAAAAGTGGAGAAATCACAGAAGATGCTAGAGAAAATCAGAGTATAGAGACTACTGTGAACAACTATATACTAATGAATTCAACAAACTAGGAAGAGATGAATAAATTCTTAAAATTATACAATCATCTAAGACTGAGTAGGGACAAAACAGAAACCCTGAACAAAGATTCAAAGTAAGGAAATTGACACAGTAATCATAACTTTCTCAAAAAACAAGAGTCAAGGATGGCTTCATAAGTGAATTCTACCAAACCTTCAAATATGAACTAATTCCTATTGTACTCAAAATCTTCCAAAAAATCAAAAAAAAGAGGAATGCTTCCAAATACTTTTTATAAGGCCAACACTATCTAACACCAAAACCAAAGAAGCACAAGGAAAGTACCAATTTTCCCTAATAAATACAGATACAAAAATCCTGAATAAAATCTTAGCAAACCAAATCCAATATACATGAAAAAGATGATATAACATGACCAAATAGTATTCTTACCAGAACACATCGTTTTCCACCTCTGAAAATCAATCAATATAATTCATCACATCAACAAAATGAGAGATGACAGCCATATGATCAGATCAATAGAGACTCAGAAAGCTTTTGCTAATATCCAACATTAATTTAGGTTGAAAACCATCAAAAACCTGGGGATAAACAGAGGATACCTTAAGGTAATAAAAGCCATTTACAACAAACCCATAGCTAATATTCTCAATGGTGAAAACTTTTCCACTAACATCTGCTACAGGACAAAAATGTCCACTCTCACCATTGCTATTCAACATAGTATTGGAAGTTCCAGACATTGGTGAAAGAAATAAAAGAAGGCACAAATAAATGGGGAAAAAATCCCGGTTCACGTATTTAAGACTGTCTCAAAGCAACATACAGATTTCATGCAATCCCAATAAATATATAAATGGCATATTTCAAAGAACTGGAGCAATTACTACTGAAATTCATATAGAATCAAAAAAGACCCCAAATATACAAAGCAATCTTGATAAAGAAAAGAAGAGAATGAAGGTATCACACTTCAGGTCCCAACCTGTATTATAAGACAATAACAAAACAGTCTGGTACTGGAACAAAAACAGACACATAAACCAGTGGAATATATTTGAGAGTTCAAAAATAAACCCACATATATATGGACAGTTATCTATGACAAAGGAGCCAAAGACATGCACTGGAACAAGGATAGCCTCTTCAATAAATGGCGTTGGGAAAAGAGAACAGCTATATGCAAATGAATTAAACTAGACCACACATCTTACATCATAAAGCAAAATCAACTCCAGATGGATCAAAGACTTGGATGTAAAACCTTAAACTTTAAAATACATAGAAGAAAATGTAGCCAAAACATCTGATGACATAAATTTTAGTGATGCCTTTAGGGATTTGTTGCCAAAAATAAGGAAAAGAAAAGAGAACATAAACAGTTGGGATTACATCAACTAAAAAGCTTCTGCACAGTGAAAGAAACCATAACTTTAACAGACATCCTAATGAATAGGAGAAAATATTTGCATATCATCATCTGACAAAGGACTGATATCAAAGATATAAAAGTATGCATAAAACTCTACAAAACCAAAAGATGGGTAAAAGAACTAAATAGGGCCGCCCTGGTGGTGCAGTGGTTAAGCACTGCACTGTGGAGCTGTCAGCAGCTGCGATGTGAGTTTGACACCCACTGCCTGACCAGGGAACTTCCCACATGGCATGGCAGACCTCTCCTGCCTCACCTGCTGCTCCCTTCACAGTGTATTTCCATCACTCTGCCTGGTGAACCCTCTCACTGCCCCACGCCTCTGGCCTGTACCCCAGCTTGTATGCATAAATAAATAAATCTTTAAGAAAAAAAGAACTAAACAGGAAGACAAAGATAAGTACAGTATGATTTCACTCAAATATGCACTATAAACAAACAAAAACAAAGGAATATACAAAGCTAAAACAAACAAAAGAAGACATACAAACTCACTGCAGAGTTGAAGCTATTAGGGAGGGTTTCAAATGTACCACAATGGAGGATTATGAATGCCTTGGTAGTGGCTGTGGCTTGGTAACATACATCCAAGAGGTCTTAACCTATTCTTATTGATTATATACAGTGTTGTAAACCAAAATTAACTCAGTAAAAATATTTTTTAAAATAAAAAACTGATTCCTCTATGATCTTGCAATTTGAATTTATATTAAAATTCTTAAGCATAAGTTACCGAAGTAAATCTAATCTTATTTTTTGCACTGTAGTACCAAAAAAAACCACAGTTTTTCCAGATTATTCTTTTTTTCATAAGACCAACTCTAGTACTTTTATAAAGAATTACAAAAGGAACTTCCATATGCCAGGTAAATGACACATAAAACTATATTACCAAGTAATTATAGATTTTATATTAAAAGCTATGAGAAATTACCTTACTTACTTACTTAGTATTGTCCTTTTATCTGTATGATACGATTATTGATAAATTATATTGTCAGCAACAACCCTCCACACACACAAATTACAGGCAGCAGTCTCATCTGTAGGGTGAGGTTATGTAATATGTGAAATATGTTATCCTATCATTCACTTCTAACCAGGTATACTTAAGTATCAAAAAGCAATGTTGACAAGTGGCAAAAGCAATTTTGACAAAGTAAAAAGATGGAGGCATCACATTTCTGGACCTCAAGCTATATTATAAAGCCATAATCATTAAAGCAGCCTGGTTGTGGAATAAAAACAGACAAACCAATGGACTAGAATTGAAAGCAAGAAATAAATACACACATGTTCTATATGTGTGTATGTATATGCATATATAGTTAATCTATGTTTATATAGTTTACATAGATTATATAGTTTATATAGTTAATCTATGAAAAAAGAACCAAAAACATTAACTGCATCAAGCATAGCTTCTTCAATAAATAGTGTTGGCAAAATTGTATAGCTGTATGCAAAAGAATGAAACTAGAACACAATCTCATAAAATCAGCTCAAAATGGATCAAAGACTTCGATGTAAAGCATGAAACCATAAAATACATCAGTAAAACATTTCCTCACATAAACTTTAGTAATGTCTTCAGAAATTTATTCCCAACAACAAGGAAAACAATAGGAACATAAACTACTGGAAAAACATCAAACAAAAAAGCTTCTGAACAGCAAAAGAAAACATCTAAATGAAAAGAGAGTCAACTGAATGGGAGTAATTATTTGCACAGTGTACATATGGCAAAGAACTGACATTAAAGGTAGAAAAATAACTCATAAAACGCTATAAAACTGAAAGAAATGAACCAGTCAAAAAATGGGCCAAAGAACTATACAGACACTTCTCCAAGGAAGACATCCAAATGGCCAGCAGACATACATGAAGAAATAATCACAATCACTCATTGGTAGAGAAATGCAAATCAAGACCACAATGAGATTACCATCTCACACCTGTTAGAACTGCTCATCTCAAAAAAACAGACAACAAGTGCTGGCAAGGATGTGGAGAAAAAGGAATTCTCCTAAACTGCTCATGAGAATCCACAGTGGTACAAACCTTATGGAAAGTAGTAGTAGGTATCTCAAAACATTAAACATGGATCTGCTATTTGACCAGTTATTTCCACTCCAAGGTATCTATCCAAAAATTTCAAAAACACTAATTAGACAGAAATCAGCACTCCCATGTTTATTGAAGCACTATTTACAATAGGTAAGATATGGAAACAACCTAAATGTCCCCAAAACAGATGAATGGATCAAAAAGATGTGTTATATATACACAATGGAATATTTACATTACTCAGTGATCAAAAAAGATAAACTCAAGTCATTTGTAGCAAAATGGATGGAGCTTGAAGTGTTAATTCTAAGTGAAATAAGTCAGAAGGAATGAAAAATACCAGCTGGTGTCACTAATATGTGGCATTTAAAGTAACTAAGTTGATAATCAGATAAAAACAAGATGAAAAACTAACCCCAACAGCTGACTACAGAATTGAAACACCAAGGGGTAAGAGCAAAGAAGGAAGAACAATGGCCTATAGTGGTGAAATATGGGTGAGTAGGTGGTGGGTGCATTATGGTGGTTATATAGTATGGTGGTTATACCCAAGGATTTCAAAGAAAAAGCACACAAAATATATAAAATCATCTAGTAGCCTCAATTACTAAAACTACATCTTCAAGCAATATTTTAGGAGAAAATGCAGACCCAGTCTGGGTTTCATAGGAACCGTCATTTGTCAAGGTCCCATGACCACATTCTGGTAAGAATTCCCACCCTCAGTAAGCCACTGGCACCTCAGAATCAGACACAGGCTGCATCCCAGGCTACACAGGGAACCAGCATTTGCCAGCAGCTCCCCAGCCATCTTAGGAACTTCCCTCCACCCTTGGTCAACACAATTGCCTTCAGGAGCAGACCCAGGCTGAATTTTGTCAACACAGGGACACACCACTTGCTGGAAGCTCACGGGCACTCTTGAGAAGTTCCCTCCACTTTAAGCTCATCACCAAGTACATCCAGAAAAAATTCATGCCCCGGTCCAGGCTACAAAGAGAGTTTGCTCTTCATAAGCAGCTCCTGGCCACTCTTGCATAAGAACCCTTGACCCCAGAATAAGCCAGAAGCACCTCCAAAGCAAATACAGGCCTCAATATGGGCAGCACTGGGACCAACCAATTGCTAACTGACCTCAACATCCCTCAGGAAGCTTGTTGAAACCCCAGTTCAGTCAAAAAGACACCAGGAACAGAAGTAGACCATAGCCCAGGCTACTCAGGGCCCTCAAAGATAGTAGCTGCCCTCTGTTCAGTATCCTAGCTAAATATGAAAGTGGTAGAGACAAGCTTACAGAGGTGAAACACACATATTATGTCCTGGAAAAATAAAAAAGGAAACACAAAAACACAAGCATGGCAACAAAAGTCCAAAGGGTATTATAACACCAAATATGGAGAACATATATCCAGAACCAAGGCACAAACACAAGGGAAATCTATTACTCCTATCAGATATGAATACAAGCATGCCATCATGAAGAAATTTGAAGAACTCAAAAGAACAACTCAGAGCATAAAAGTGTAGCAAGAATACACAAAAAAAAATCAGAAAAACAACTGAATGTCTTCAGAAACAAAATCAATGAGCAAAAGATTGAAAATAATACCCTAAAGAAGGAAATAAATGAATTTCAGATTGAAAAAAGATTAAAGAAATGAAAAATACCACAGAAAATAATAGAATAAGCCAAATGGTGGTAGAATGCATGAAGTAGAAGATATGTAATTAAAAAGTAACAGGATATGAAAAGAAAAAGAAACAAAGTAAAAAAATTAAGAAAACCTTCATGAAATATCCAATACCATGAAGAAAGGCAATATAAAAATAAAATGGGTATCTGAGACGGGAAAGAGCGATAAAAAGGAACAGAGAACATAAAGAAATAACAGAAGTAAACTTTCCAAACCTGGAAAGGAAACGAAGGAACAGTCCAAGAACACTACGGTAACTAAACAAAATGAAATGAAAACCAAGAAAAATAGTGGTGAAACTACTAAGATTCAAAAAAAAAAAAAAGAATTGAAGTTTTTGAGGGGAAAGAAACAGATACCCTGTTTTCTGAAACAGATAATTCTGTTAAAAGAAAAGGCTAACATCAGAATTTTCAGAAGAAACAATCCTCTAATACATGGAGACTAAACAACATACTACTGAAAGATGAGTGGATTAATGAGGAAATCAAGAATAAATTTAAAAAATTCCTTAAGAAAATTGACAATGAGGGCACAACTTCCAGAATACATAAGAAACAGCAAAAGCAGTGCTAACAGTGAAGTATATAGCAATACAGGCCCATACTAAGAGAAAAGAAATTGCACAAAGAAATAACCAATTCTCTCCTCATGAGGAAGTAGAAAAAGACCAAAGAAAAAAAAGAGAAAATCAAGAGGAAGAAAGGCAATCATTAGATTTAAAGAAATAAATGAAATTGAAGTCAAAAAGACAGACAAAAGATCTATGAAACCAAAAGCCTTGCCTTCTAAATCTCATGTAAGTGCATCAGATAGAACTTGAATTACAATCAGAACTCCAGTTACAAGTGAGCCTGGGATCATTTTTCTCACATCCCATGTACAATACAGCAATGAATCCTGATGTTCCCACCTTCAAATACATTCTGAATCCAGCACTTTTTTTTATACATTTTTATTAGTAGTCCTAAGATATGCTGTAAGTGCAAATAGTGTGGCAAATTTGAAGACTTATACTCTCTCGTTAACAGTTTTTCTATTAAAGATCTCATTTTGAAATGGTAATCCTTTGCACTTGTGGGGTTAAATTAAATACATTATTAAAATAAAAAAAAAAAAGAAACCAAAAGCTGGTTCTTTGAAAAAATATATATAAAGTACAAACCCCAGCTAGATTCTAATGAAAAATAGGGAAATAACTCAAATAAATATGATCATTAATCAGAGAGGAGAAATTATGACACAACAGAAATTCAAAGGCTAATAAGAGGTTTCTATGAACATTTTTTTAAATAGATATTTTATTTATTTTTGTTATTCGTATCTTTTACATTATTGTGTGTTCCCCATAAGCTACCCACCACCTGTTCACCCGTGGAGCCATCACCATAGTCCTCCGTGCTCCCCTCTCCCCCCCTCTTGAGCCCTACCCCTCACCTCCTTCCCTGCTGAATGTCGCTTTCTTATTTGGCTCCCCTATATTCCTGTTATAAGTGAAACCATTCGATAATTTTCTCTTTCTTTCTGGCTTATTTCACTGATCATGATCCCCTCTAGGTCCATCCATGTTGCTGCGAATTGCATGTGTTTGTCTTTTTTGAATGCTGAATAGTATTCCATTGTGTATATGTACCGCATCTTCTTGATCCAGTCATCTATTTTGGGGCATTTGGGTTGTTTCCATACCTTAGCTATTGTAAACAGTGCTGCAATAAACATGCGGGTGCATGTATCCTTTCGAATTAGTGTTTTTGTGTCTTTTGGGTGTATCACCAGTAGTGGTATTGCTGGGTCATATGGAAGTTCCATTTCTAGCAGTTTGAGGAAATGCCATACAGCTTTCCATAGTGGTTGGATCAATTTGCATTCCCACCAGCAGTGTAGGAGAGTTCCTTTTTCTCCACACCCTCTCCAACATTTGTTGTTTCCTGTTTTATTAATGTGCACCATTCTCACTGACTTGAGGTGGTATCTCATTGTGGTTTTAATGTGCATTTCCCTGATTATAAGTGATGTTGAACATTTTTTCATATACCTGTTGGCCATTTGCTTTTCTTTTTGGAGAAGTGTCTTTTTAGCTCTTCTGCCCATTTTTTGACTGGATTGTTGACTTTGTTTTTGTTGAGTTGTGTGAGCTGTTTGTAGATTTTTGTTATCAGTCCTTTATCGGTTGTATTGTGTGCTAAGATCTTCTCCCAATTAGTAGGGTGTCTGTTTGTTTTAATTATTGTCTCTTTTGCTGTACAGAAGCTTTTTAGTTTGATGTAGTCCCAGCTGTTTACCTTTTCTATTACTTCCTTTGCTATGGGGGAAGTGGTTTTAAAGATTTTGCTGAGATGTATGTCATGTAGAGTTTTGCCTATTTTTTCTTCTATAAACTTTATGGTTTGAGATCTTATCTCCAGGTCTTTTATCCATTTTGAGTTGGTTTTTGTGCATGGTGTGAGGTAGTGGTCTAGCTTCATTTTTTTGCATGTAGCAGTCCAGTTTCCCAACACCATTTATTGAACAAACTAATCTTGTTCCATTGCATATTCTTTGCTCCTTTGTCGGAGATTAGTTGTCCATAAATATGTGGATTTATTTCTGGGTTTTGTATTCGGTTCCATTGGTCAGTGTGTCTGTTTTTGCTCCAGTACCAAGCTGTTTTAATTGTTATGGCTTTGTAGTAAATTTTGAAGTCAGGGAGTGTAATCCCTCCATTCATCTTTTTAGTGAGGAGAGCTTTAGCTATTCGAGGTTTTGTGTGGTTCCATATGAATTCCTTCAATATCCGTTCTATTTCTTTGAAGAATGTCATTGATTTTTATCGGACTCGCATTGAATCTGTAGATTGCTTTTGGTAGGATGGCCATTTTGATGATGTTGATTCTTCCAGTCCATGAGCAGGGGATGTCTTTCCATCTTTTTGTGTCTTCCTTTATTTCTTTTTTTTTTTTTTCCTTAAAATACACTGCTGAGAGAGCAGTGGGCAAGGCAGGAGAGGTCTGCCGCACCATGTGGGAATCTCCCTGGCTGGGCATCGAACTCGCGTCACCACTGCCGACAGCTCCACAGCACAGCACTTAACCACTGCACCACCAGGGAGGCCCTTCCTTTATTTCTTTTAACAGCATTTTGTAGTTTTCTTTGTATAAGTCCTTTACCTCTTTTGTTAGGTTTATTCCCAGGTATTTGATTTTTTTGGTTTCGATTTTGAAGGGGATAATTCTTTTAATTTCTTCTTCTTCAGACTGAGTGTTTGCATATAGAAAGGCTACTGATTTTTGTGCATTGATTTTGTATCCTGCTACATTACTGAATTGGTCTATAGTTTTGAGTAGTTTTTCTATGGAGTTTTTGGGATTCTCTATGTATATAATCATATCGTC
>PVIJ01008418.1:0-46478 GCA_004024925.1 Scalopus aquaticus | reverse complement strand
TCAATGGTGAGCGTTGACATCCTTGTCTTGTTCCTGATTTTAGGGGAAAGGTTTTGAGCTTCTCACCATTGAGGATAATATTGGCCGTGGGTTTTATTATGTTAAGGACTGTTCTTTCTATTCCAAGTTGTTCAAGGGCCTTTATCATAAATGGATGTTGCACTTTGTCGAATGCTTTCTCAGCATCTATTGATATGATCATATGGTTTTTATTTTTCTTTTTGTTGATGTGATGGATTACATTAATTGATTTTCGGATGTTGAACCATCCTTGTGTCCCTGGAATGAATCCCACTTGGTCGTGATGTATTATCTTTTGGATGCATTGTTGGATCCTGTTGGCCAAGATTTTGTTGAATATTTTTGCATCAGTATTCATTAGGGAGTTTGGTCTGTAGTTTTCTTTTCTTGTATTGTCTTTGTCTTGTTTTGGTATTAGAGTAATATTTGCTTCATAGAATGTGCTTGGTAGTACTCCTTCCTTTTCAATTTTTTGAAAGAGTTTGTGTAATATAGGGATTAGTTCATTTTTGAACGTTTGGCAGACTTCCTTTATGAAACCATCTGGTCCTGGGCTTTCGTTTTTGGGGAGGGTTTTGATTACTGCTTCAATTTCGTGGGTTGAGATTGGTCTGTTTAGGTTTTCTATATCTTCTTTACCTATTTTGGGGTGGCTGTGTACTTTCAGGAATTTATCCATATCCTCTAAGTTGTTGTACTTGTTTCCATATAGGTGTTTATCATAGTCTCTAATTATTCTTTTGATTTCTGCTGTGTCTGTTGTAATTTCTCCTCTTTCATTTCTTATCCTGTTTATTTGTGTATTCTCCCGTTTTTTCTTTGTGAGCCTTGCTAGAGGTCTATTTTGTTTATTTTTTCGAAGAACCAGCTTTTGGTTTCGTTGATCTTCTGTATTGTTTTTTTTATTTCCAATTCATTTATTTCTTCTTTTATTTTTATTATTTCCTTTCTTGTACTGGCTTTTGGGCTTTTCTCTTGTTCCTTTTCTAGTTCTTTGAGGTGAGACATTAGATTGTTTCTTTGAGTTGTTTCTTGTTTCTTCATGTGAGCCTGTATTGCTATGTATTTCCCTCTTAATACTGCTTTTGCTGTGTCCCAAAATTTCTGGAAGCTTGTGTCTTCTTTGTCATTCATTTCTAGGTATTTTTTTATTTCTTCTTTGATCTCCTCATTAGTCCAGTGGTCTTCAAGCAGTGTGGGTTTTAATCTCCATGATCTAAAAGGGTTCCTTTTTTTCTTTTCATGGTTTATTTCTAGTTTGATGGCTTTATGATCAGAGAAGATAGTAGGTATGATTTTGATCTTTGTGTATCTGCTGAGGTTTGTTCTGTGACCTAGTATGTGATCAATCCTGGAGTATGACCCATGTGCATTTGAGAAGAATGTGTATTCAGATTTTGGGGGGTGCAATGCCCTATAGATATCTGTTAAGCCCATGTGGTCTAGGTCTTTGTTTAGAGCTTTAATGTCCTTGTTTATTTGTTGCCTCGTTGATCCGTCCATTTGTGATAATGGAGTGTTGAAGTCTCCTACTATATATGTATTTTCTCTAATGTTTTCAAAGTTGATAATATTTGTCTTATATATTTTGATGCTCCTTCATTAGGGAAGTATATGTTGATGAGGGTTATATCATCTTGCTGAATTTTCCCCTTTATCATGATATAGTGACCATCTATGTCTCTTTTTATCTTTTTTAGTTTGAAGTCTATTTTATCTGATATAAGTATAGCTGTCCCTGCCTTCTTTTTAGGTCCATTTGCTTGTAGGATTGTTTTCCAGCCTTTCACTTTCACTCTATGTTTATCTTTTGTGGCTAAATGTGTTTCTTGTAGACAGCAGAAGGTTGGGTTCTGTTTTTTGATCCATTTCGCTACCCTGTGCCTTTTTATTGATGAGTTGAGTCCGTTTACATTTAGAGTTAATATTGATACGTTGGCATCTATGTTGGCCATTTTGTTCATCTTTTTGTGATTTTATTCCATGTCTTATTCTAGTCTTTATCATTCCTTTGTCAGTTTTGGTTTTAGGACTTCTTGTAGTATTGTTTGTGTTGGGGGTTTAGTCGTGACTAATTTCTGGAGACTCTTTGTCTGGGAAGATCCTTTTCCTTTCTTCATAGATGAAAGAGAGCTTTGCGGGATAAAGTATTCTTATTTGGAATTTATGGTCTTGGAGTTTGTTGAATATGTCTCTCCATCCTCCCCTTTACCTTAGCGTTTTTCAGAGAAGTTAGATGTCATCCTTATTGGTTTTCCTTTACAAGTTATTTGTTTCTTCCCCCTTGTCATCTTCAATATTTTTTCCTTGTGCTGTATTTATGTGAGTTTAATTATGATGTCTAGGTGTGGGTCATCTAGGATCGTGGTGATGTGGAGATCTTCTTGCTTTTTGTATGCCGGAAAATTTCATACTCGGGAAATTTTCTTCTATCACCTCCTTAAATAGTTTCTCTCCTCCTTGGTTTCTCTCCTCTCCTTCTGGAATTCCTATTATTCTTATGTTTCCTTTTTTCATGGTGTCGGATAGATCTTGAATTTTTTTTTCATTCTTTTCCCTTCGTGCTTAAATTTCCTTTTCCCTTTTGGTTCTTTTGATATTTGCATCTTCGAGGTCTCTAATGCGGTCTTCCATTTCATCAATTCTGCTTTTATCGCTGTTCCCTGACATCTTTAGTTCTTCCTTTAAGCTTTTATTCTCCTTCTTTAGGGTCTCAATTTCTTTCTTCAGATCATTCATTGTTTTTTCTGTTTCTTTCTTTTCCTTTATCATAATTTCCTTAATCATGATTCTAAATTCTTTATCTGTTAGAGAGAAGTTCCTCTGTGTCATTGTCGATGGATTTTGGTGCTTGATTATCTTTTTGTTCCATTTCCTTTCCTTGAGGGCTTGCTTGGTTGTTTATATTTTTCCTTCTCCCTGTTTGTCTTCTGATTTGTTGTAAGTGTTGGGAGATTGTGGCACTGGTGTTGGCAGGCATCTCTTTGGGTTCTCCTTCTTGGATGTCGAGGAGTGGTTATCTAACCGATTCTGGCCCTGTTAAGCCAAACTCCTGGTGGTCGTGGTGGTTGGTGGTCCTAGAGCTAGCTCCACTCAGTTCCAAGTACCCCAGTACGGGGGTCTGTGGCTGTTTTGCTCTAGATCCTTGTAAGCTGGGGAGGATGAATTTTTTAAGATTTTTTTCTTTTAGTGGTTCCTGCTGAGATGGTTTGTAGGTTTAGTTTAGGCGGTCTTCTGTAGTCTTGCCCCTGAGGTCTTGGGGTGTTTGGGTGGCCCCACTGCTGGAATTTTGTCCCCTTTCAGGTGTCAGAAGCTGCTGCCTTCAGGTTTATTTCTGTCTCTGTCGCTGCTTGTATTCTCGTTGTAGATCTTCCTGTTCTTTCTCTCCCACTATTCCCTCCAGAGTTTACTAGAGGCTATCACTGCTTTTAGGGTCGGGTCTGGTGGTTAGGAGTCTTCCAAGGCCAGCCCTGCGCCTCTGCACCTCTGATTTCACCCCATCAGTTTGCCTCCACTTTACGGATGGGTGGGGTGGGAGCAGGTGGCGGTGTGTTGCCTCAGGCTGCCGTAACTTCGTGCCCCGCCAGGAATCTCCAGCTGTTCCAAGCTCTGCCATGGATTTGCAGACCCTAGCACCTCTCATGCGCCTGGGAGGCTGCAGGAGCACAGCGTGCACGGCTGGGCAGCAGCAGCAGTGGCGCGAGCAGCTGGAGGGCGGTGGCGACGCGGGGTGTGCACCTGGAGGTCGGCGGTGGCTCGGCGCGCACTGCTGGAGGGTGGAGGAGGTGCTGGGCATGTGCGCAGTTGTGAGGCAGGGGTGCAGTGGTGCGCGCGCGTCTGGAGGTTGGCGCAGGGTGCGCGCGCACGGCTGAAGGTCAGCAGCGGTGGCAAGGGGCGTGCGCCTAGAAGGCAGCGGGGGCTCGGCTTGCACAACTGGAGGGTGGGGGTGTGGCAGCGCCAGGCACGCAAGGGGCTGGAGGGTGGGGGCACGGGCGTTGCAAGCAGCTGGAGGGCGGGGGCTTGGCTGGAGGGCGGGGGCGCAGCTGTTTGGGCGGCTGGAGAGCAGGGTCGTAGCGGTACGGGGCGTGCACGCCTGGAGGGCTTTGGCGCGCCTCAGTGGGGTTGTCCTGATCTGGCACCCTCTTCTGCGCGGGGCAGAGCAGGAAGTGCCAACCAAGCGCGGCTTTTGTTCCGCACTTCTCCAGTGCCTGGAGGGCAGTTGTGGCAGCCTAGCCCGCAGTCTTTATCTGTGGGTTATGAAGCTGACCGCCTCCTGCGGTAATTCTCTGCGAGCGGCGCAGTGGAACTGCCTCGGGAGCTCTCCCTCTCTTGCGCGGGGCAGGACAGAAAGTTCCTACGGCGTGCGGCTTTTGTCCTGTGTTTCTCCTGCACCTGTAGCTGGGAGGTTTTTTTTGTGTTTTTGTTTTTCTTTTTTTCTCCCACGTTTCCTCCAGTGGTTAGCTATTAATAGTGTCACTGAAGGGGTGGGTAGACCACTACCCCAGAGTTTTGTTCCACAGAGGAGCCAGAGTGCTGGCTCCGTAATGGAGGTGGGGGGAGGGGCCACACCGTGGCTGCCCAGGGCTTTGTTCCGTGTCCCACCAACTTCCGCAGTGCACTCTGCCCTCTCCAGGGCTCTGTTGCTACCTGGAGGGACTGCTGGTGTCAGTCTCGGGTTTTATCACTCTGCCGTGCCCGGGAAAACGCCTCTGCCCACCTTTTTTTTTCTGGGCTTCCTCAGGTGCCTCTTGTCTTGGTCTCCTGGTCCGGTTTTGTGTTGAGGGGAGGGCAGAAGTGATCTGGTGTTTTTTTCTTCTCCTTAATCAGTGTTTTAGCTTCTTTCCAAGTTCTACTCACCCGTGAGGGTGTTAGATTTATGTAGTAGCCTTTCTGGATCTTCTCTGGGTTTGGCTGATGTCTCTTTATAGGCGGCTTTTCTTTTGGGAGAGTTGATACTAGCGCCCCTTCACCGCCATGTTGATGACGTCACCTCTATGAACATTTTTATGCAAAAAAAAGTTCAAGTCTAGATAAGATCAAAAATGTTTAGACTTATACTATGACCCAGGACTGAATAAGCAGCAGAAAACTTAGACAAACTAATTACAAGCTAAGAAATTGAAATAGCAACCAAAATTGGTCCAAAAAACAAAGGCAAAGAACCAGATGGCTCTATAAGTGAGTTCTACCAAATTTTCACACATGAAATAATGCCTATACTGCTCAAACTCTTTCAAAAAATTGAGAAAGAGGGATAATTCCAAATTTTATGAAGTGAACATCACACAAATACAAAGACAACACCAAAAAAGAAAACCACCAGCTAAATTCCTAAATAAAATCTTAGCAAGCTGAACCCAACAATACATCAAAAGATAATAACCATGTCCAACTGGGATTTATTCTAAGACATTGGAATAAATATTATCCTAATAATAAATACTATTATATTTACTTCAATATCTGAAAGTCAGTCAACATAATTTATCACATCAACACAAGAAAATAAATACCATATGATCATATCAAAGGTACCCAAAAGCATCTGACAAAGTTCAACATCCATTTATGATGATGCTCTTAAGAAACCTGGGATGAAATAAACATACTTCATCATAATAAAATCATACATGACAAATCAACAACTAACATAATCCTTAATGGAGTAATACAGGAAGACTTTGCCCTAAGATCCCATACAAGACAAGGATGATCACTCTCAACACTACTATTCAATGTAATACCGGAAGTTGGCAATCGGCAAGAAAAAAACATAAAGGAATCCAGAAAGAAGCAAAGTATCATTCTTTGCAAATGATATGATAATATACAAACACTAAAAAAATCCATGGATAAATTAACAAAAACAATACACCAGTTCAGTAAAGAAGCAGGTTATAAACACAATACACAAAAATCAGTTGCCAATTCTTATGAAAAAAAAATCAACCTGAAGAAAAAGAAATTAAGACTATCATCCAATTTACAGTTGTACTAAAAACATTAAATACCTGGGAATAAACCTAACAAGGGAGGTAAAGCACTTATACAGAGAAAATTATAAAACATTGTTAAAAGAAATAGACACACAAAGAAATGGAAGGATATTCCCTACTTGTGGATTGGAAAAAACATCAAAATAGCCATTCTACTCAAAGCAATTTACAGATTCATTGGAATGCCAATAAAAATCTCAATGGCATTCCTCAGAGAAATGAAAAGATTGCTGAAATTCATGGAATCACATAATACCCCAAATATCCAAAGTTCTCCTAACTAATAAAAAGGGGAAGGTTGGGAGTATTATACTTTCAAGTTTCAAACTATAAGACACAGGCATAATAATTAAAACAGAATGGCATAGGAACAAAATGGACACAGAGACCAATAAAATAGAATCAAGAGCCCAGAAACAAAACCACAAAAGAGCAAGAAATAATTACGGAAAAACAAGTCTTTACAGTAAATAATACTGAACTGAATACTGAACTGCCGCATGCAAAAGAATGAAACTAGAGTATTATCTCAAATCATGCACAAAAAAAACAAGTGAAAATGGATGAAAGACTTGCATGTATGACATAAAATCATAAAATGTGTAGGAAAAAACCGACGAAACACTCCATGACATATACCTCAGAAATACTTTTGAAGACTCATCTACAGAAGCAAGGAAAAAAAATGAGCTGGGCCTGTAACAAAATAAAAATCTTCTGTATAGCAAAAGAAATAGTAACCCATAAGAACAGACACCACACTGAATGGGAGAATATGTTTGCCCACCACACATCTGATAATGGGCTGATATCAAACATCTACAAAGAGTACACACAATTCAAAAAAAAAAAAAACACAAATTAAACAACCCAATAAAAAAAAATGGGCAGAATTGCTAAATAGACACTTCTCTCAAGAATAAATGAAAATGGCCACTGGCAAATGAAAAACACTTCTCCCAAGAGTAAATGAAAATGGCCAACTGGTATATGAAAAAATGTTCAACTTCACTTGTCATCAGGAAACTGCAAATCAAAACTACAAAGTGATACCATCTGTGAAAATGGGCCTGTGAGAATGTTCTATATAACAAAAATCAGAAACAAGGACTAGAGAATGTCTGAAGAAAACAAAACACTCCTATACTGTTGGGAGGAATGTAGACTGGTTCATACCCTGTGGAATGAATTGGGGAGATACCTCATAAGACTAAAAATATATCTACCATACAACCCAGCAATTCCACTCCTAGGTATCTACACAAAGAACAAAAAAACAAAAAACAAACAAAAAAACAAAAAAAACGCTGATTCGAAAGGAAACCTGCATTCCTATGTTTGTGGCAGTGCTCTTTATAAAAACCAAGATATGAAAAAAACCTAAATACCAAAACCAAATAAGTGTATGAAGAAAAATTAGTCTCAGTGCTTACCATTTCTACAGCCTGAGTTGGATCCCTAGCCAGGGAAATAACCCACATATGGCTCAGCAGAACTTTCCTGTCTCACCCACTGTTCCCTTAGCAGTATATTTCAGTAAATATGCCTGTTCTGCTCCCTGCTCTGTCTCTGGTGAATTCTATCACCACACCCCTCCACACACACACACCTCTGGCCCACACCCTAGTTCTTATACATACATACATACATACATACATACATACATAAAATAGATTTGGTATATATACACAATGGAATACTACTCGTCAATAAAAAAGATAAACTCATTCCATTTGCAGCAACATGGATAGAGCTGGAAGGAGTTATTCTAAGCACAATAAGCCAGAAGAAAGATAAAATACAGGATTGTGTCTTTATTATGTGGACTATAGTGAAAAGAAAAAAAGATTCAAACTAAGACAAACTTTCAAAAAACAACCCTTGACAAGTGACCATAGATTTGAGTAATCAAAGAGGGTACAGGAAGATTGAGGGACAGAGTGAGTGATAAGAATGGGCGGGGAAGAAGGGAGCACGGGAACCAGAGTGGAGGTGCTTTGGTGGTGGCAGAGCTAAATGGCCACTCCTGGAGGAGAAATCCTAAACTGTCAAAATACTAACAAAGGCAAACTGATGATTCTTCATTAGTTAAAAATATATTTAAAAATAAAATTACTACAGTAAACAGAAAAAAACTTTTCTGAACTATTGTCTAGCAATATAAGATGCTATATTTCAATATTTCTTATGTAAAATAAAAAATATTTATATTAAATATATTAAATATATTTGGAACCTACTGAACTGGTCATGCTAAACAACAGAAAAAATAATTAAAACAAAAAAACAATTTTTTTAATTCTAAGGATATTTGATTGGACTGAGATGGCAATTATACTTAACTGATAAAATACTGTCATTCCCAAAAGACCAGTTTCATTTGGAACATCTATTATAAAGAATAATATGTGTAAATTTATCCAACATACTAGATGAAAATAATTGGAAGTAACTTTACAGCAAGTATTTAATAATGCTCTCTTTTTAACATTCATTTTCTTACGTCTTTGTCAATTTTTGAATAATATTTTATTTCTCCCATCCAGAGTGGTACCTGTAGTTGTCCCACCACTACAGCATAGTGATCAATACAGTCCCTTGTTCTCTTTCCTCCCCTATTTTGACTCTCTATCTCCTCCTCCTCTGCAGTAAGCCTTAGGTCTATGGTCAGCTTGCAACTTTTGTCTTTTTTTTTTTTTTTTTGGCAGATACTTTGGGTTCTCTACATATTGCATATAAGTGAAACCATTTATTACCTATCTTTTCCTCCTGACTCATTTCCCTTAGTATGATACCTTCCAGCTCCATCGATGTTGCAAAAAATGTCATGAGTTTAACTTTTTGATCACAAGTATTATTTCATTGTGTATATATACCATGATTCCTTGTTCCATTCATCTTCTTTGGGGCATTTAGTTTGTTTCAATATTTCAGCTATTGTAAACAGTAGTATAATAAACATAGGGGTGCAGGTTGCCTTTTGTGTCCTTTGGGTAAATTCTTAGGAATGGAATCACAGGGTCATATGGTAGGTCCATTTTTAGTGTTCTGAGGAACCTCCACAAAGCTTTCCTAATGAATTGAACAATTTGCATTTCCACCAGCAATGTAAGCATGTTCCTTTTTCACCAAATCTTAATCAAGATTTGTCACTTCTGGATAGGCCATTATCACATGTGAGGTGGTATCTCAATATGGTTTCAATTTGCATCTCCCTGCCAATAAGAGGTATTGAACATTTTTTCATATGCCTGTTGGCATTTGCATTTCTTCTTAAGAAAAATGTCTTTTTAGCTCTTCTTCCCACTTTCTTTTATTTTTTTTAAAGATTTATTTATGCATACAAGCTGGGGTGTAGGCGAGAGGTGTGGGGGGTGAGAAGATTCACCAGAGACAGAGTGAGGAGGAGAACAGGCAGATCAATTGAAATACACTGCTGGGGGGAGCAGCAGGTGAGACAAGAGAGGTCTGCTGCACCATGAGAGACGCTCCCTGGCCAGGAATCGAACTCGTGCTGCAGTGGCTCTGGATAGCTTCATAGTGCTGTGCTTAACCCGTTGCACCACCTGGGAGGCCCCTCTTCTTTCCATTTTCTGATTCAGTTGTTTGCTTTGTTATTGAGTTGTGCAGGTTCTTTGTAGAACTTTGATATCAGTCCCAATGTATGGTATGCAAATATTTTCTCCCATTCAGTATGATATCTCTGCATTTTTGTTGTATCTTTTGCTATACAGAAACTTTTTAGTTTGATGTAGTCCTGGCTGTTTATATTTTTTTCCTAGCTTCTGGGAATGGGGCATCCAAGATGTTTCTGAAGTTTATGCCATGGAGAGTTTTGGCTGTTTTCTTCCCTATACTTTATGGTTTCAGGTCTTATAGCAAAGTGTTTTGTATATGGTGCAAGACAGTCAAGTTTTCCTAGAACCATTTATTAAAGAGACTTCCCTTATTGCAGTGTATTCTTTTTTTCCTTTGCCATAGATTAGTCGACTATATTGGTGTGACCTTATTTCTGGGCTTTCAATTTGATTCCATTGGTTTGTGTGTTTGTTTTTGTTCCAGTACCATACTGTTTTTATTATTATGGTATTATAGTATAGTTTGAAGGCTGTGAGAGTAATACCGCCATTCTTCCCATTTTGAGTCAAGAAGGCTTTGGCTATTTAGGGTTTTTTGTGATTCATTATGAATTTCACCAATATTTGTTCCATTTCCTTGAAGAATATCATTGAAATTTTTATTGAAATTGCATTGAATCTGTAAATTGCTTTGGATAAGATGGCCATTTTGATAATGTTGCTTCTTCCAATCCATGAGCAGGGAATATCTTTCCATTTCTTTGTGTCTGCTATTTTTTTAGCAATGTTTTATAGTTTTCCTTGTATAGGAATTTAACCTCCATTGTTAGATTTATTTCGTTAAAATTTTTGGTACAATTGTAAATGGGATGATTTTCTTGATTTTTTCCTACTTCTGACTGTTTGCATATAGAAAGGCTACTGAATTCTGTGTACTGGCTTTTATAATTTACTGCTGTACAGAACTGGTTTATTGTTTGCAATAGCTTTTCCACTGATATTTTTTTAGGGTTCTCTCTATATTACCACATCATCTGCAAGTAATAACTTTAATTCTTTTTTTCCATTTGGAATTCTTTTATGTCTTTCTGTTGGGCACAATCTGCTTGTAGAATTATTTTCCAACACTTCACTTTCAATCTATGTTTATCTCTGGAACAAAAGAACGTTACTTGATTACATGAGATACAAAAGGTTGGATTCTGTTTCCAAAACCAACCTGTTACACTGTCATGTTTTGTTTTTGATATTTATTTTTTTTTGTGAGTTTAGTTCATTAATGTGTAGAGTGAATATTGATGCATGGAAATCTTTTACTGCCATTTTGTTCATAATTTTGTGATTCTATTTAATTCTTTGTTCAGTTCCTTCTATTTCTCTTTATGTTTGGTTCCTAAGGTTTTTTGTATTATTTGTAGAGGGGTTTAGTTCTCGTGTATTCCCAAAGATTTTGCTGTTTTGAGAAAGTCCTTTATTTTCTTCTCATATTGGAAGGAAAGCATTGCAAAATAGAGTCTTCTTGGTTGGCATTTTTTGTCTTGGAGTTTTTGAGCATTTCACTCCATTCTCTTTCTGCCTCTAGTGTTGCTTCAGAGAAGTCTGATTTTATCTTATTCCATATCCTTTTATAGGTGATATGTTTTTTTCCTTCATTATTTTTTCTTTTCTTGGATTCTTAGAAACTTTGCTACTATGTATCTTGCTGTTCTTTTCCTTTCATTTTAAAGGTTATTGTCCTTCTAGCTTCTAATATATTCATATTAATTTTATTCTTCAAGTTTGGGAAGTTTTTTCCAATTACTTCCTTGAATAGCTTTTCAGCTCCCTTTTCTCTCTTCTTCTGAGATTCCAATGACTTACATTTCTTTTCATAGAGTCAGATAATTCTCAGTGTTTCTTTTTCCTTTTTCTTTTTCTTCCTTGTATATTTTTGTATCTGTGGCTTCAAAATTACTGATTTACTCTTCAATATTGTCTAATATATTTTTATGGCTTTTCCCCAAATTTTTTATCGCCAATGTTCTTTTAACATCCAGCATTTCCTTTATTTTCTTAAAGTTTCATTCTCAATCTTGTTTGTTGACTATATTTCCCATAGCATTCTTTTCCTTTTCTGCATCTTGTCATATAACTTTTATCTGTTTTTCAACTCTTTTGAGTTTTTTCATTATGGCAATTTTTGAACTCTTCATCTGACAAGGTAAAAAATTCTTCCAAGTCAGTGTTGTTGTGTTCTGGATAATGACCTTATTTCTATGGTGTATTGTTCCCTGGAAGGCTTGCCTAACCATTTGTACTTTTTAACCCAATGTTTGCTTTAGGGTTTGTTCTAGGAATTGATCTGCTGGGCTCTTGGGGCTAGTGGGTGTGTCCAGAGATCAAGATACAGGTATCACTTAAAACACACATTTACATACATACAAACCAAGTTATATAATGAATAATACAAACTTCCAGAAAGTTTCCTTCCATGAGAAGATGGACTTAGAACATAACATTAGAGTAGCTATTGTAAAAATTCTTATGTAGGAAAGGCAGTCAAAAGTTGACTATGAAAAGGGAATAAAAGGAAGATATAAGATACTAAAATGAGAAATACATTGAGTGAGCTAATGAATTTAAATGGGTTAATAAAATATTTTTTCTCAATTCTTAACTGTTTAAACAAAGATAATTTTAATTTATTTTGGCATTATAGTATATGTAGAAGTAAAATGTATGGCTACAACCGTGCAAAGGTTGAGATGGGAAAAATGGAAGCATATTCTTAAAAGTCTCAAATAGTGTATGTGAAGTGATGCAATGTTATTTGAAGATAAACTGTGACAGAGATGTATATTATAAACCTTAGATTAACCACTAAAAAAATAAAACAAAGAGATGTAGCTAGTAAGTCAATAATGGAGATAAAAAAATGAATCATTTTGAAAAAACTCAATTCATTAAATAATGGCAGGGAAAGAATACAAGAGATACAAAGAACAGATAAAAACAAATAGGAATTTAAACACATTATTGATATTTAAATTAAGTGGAAAGATGTAAATACCCTCAATTAAAAAGTAGATTGTCAGATTGAACAAAAAAGCAACACCCATAAAAGACCCTGCCAGTGCCTTCCCATATCAGGAGATCTTGGACCCACACTAGGGAACATAGGAGAGTGGCCATCCACCTTAAAACCTCCTGTGAGACCTCACTAGCACTAGTCCAGACTAGTGAGACCCTAGACACCGGGAAAGATTTTAGAGTGCCAAAGACCTCACAATCTCTCATGAGACCCCAAAAAAGCCCGCCACACTGGGGAAGGTTCAAGAACAACCAGAGACCTCATGACCTCTCATAAGACCCTGCCAGCAAAGATAAAAGAAAGAAAACTAGAGACCAACTTCCCTAATGAACACAGATGCAAAATACTCAATAAAATCTTAGCAAACCAAACCCAACAATGCATTAAAAGGATTATGCGCCATGCCCAACTGAGAGTCATACCAGGAACACAAGAATGGTTCAACATGTGAAAATTAATCATTGTAATTCACACACTGACAAAGAAAAAATAAAAACTATCTGAGCATATCAAAAAATGCTGAGAAAGCATTTGATAAGATCCAGCATCCTTTCATGATAAAAAACTAAAATAAATGGGGATAAATGGAACAGATCTTAAAATGATAAAAGGTATTTATAACAAACCCACAGCTATCATCATTCTCAATGGTGAAAATCTGAAAGTCTTTCGACTAAGATAGGATACAAAACAAGGATATGAACTATAATCACTATGTGGAACATTGTAGTGGAAGTCCTAGCTGAAGTAATTAGACAATACAATTAGGCAATAAAAGGAGTCTATACTGGCACAGAAGAAGTAAAGCTATCATTAATTGTAGATCACATAATACACATACATCAATAACTCTAAAGACAACACTGAAAAATAATCAAAACAATATATCAGTTCAGCAAAATAACAGGTTATAAAATCTAAACACAAAAATCAGTTGCCTTCTTATTTGTGCACAGTGAACTGCATAAGAATGAAATTAAGAAAATAATCCCATTTACAATCACAACAAAAAATTAAATAAATAGGAATAAGTCCAACAAATGAATAAGGATAAATATAAACAAGACCTATGCAAGGAAAATTATAAGGTATTGTTAAAAGAAATAGAAGACACAAAGAAATGGAAAGATATTTCCTGCTAATGGATTGGCAGAATTAACATTATCAAAATGGCCATCTTACCCAAAGGAATATACAGATTTAATGTAATCCCAATAAAAATTTCTATGGCATTCTTTAAGGAAATGGAGCAAATATGATTAAATTCACATGGAACCACAAACACCACGTACAGTCTGAGCAATCCTGACAAAAATTGGGGAAGAATGGTGGCATCATGCTTCCAGACTTCACACTATACTATAAAGCTATAATAATTAAAATAGCATTATACATGAACAAAAACAGACATAAAGGCTGATGGAACAGAATTGCAAGTAGAAATAAACTTTTAACAATATGGACAGTTAATCTTTGACAAACGAACCAAGAGTTTATAGTGGAACAAGGAAATCCTCTTCAATAAATGGTGCTTGGACAACTGAACATCCATATGCAAACGAATGAAACTACACTACCATATCACACCATACACAAAAATCAACTTAAATTGGATGAAAGACTTGGAGGCAAGATCTGAAAGTATAAAATACATAGAAGAAAACATAGGCAAAACACTTTGTGATAGACAGCTCAGTGATGTCTTTGTGATTTATCCCCAACAACAAAGAAGGCAAAAGAGAATATAAGCAATACGGCCTACTGAAAAGTTTCTGCAGAGCAAAAGAAACCATACTAAAATCAAAAGACACCCTACTGAATGGGAGAAAATATTTGCAAACCACACATCTGACAACATTTGTATCAAAAATCTACAAAAACAACTTAAACAATTCAACAGAAATAAAACAAATAACCCAATCAAAATATAAGCAGAAGAGCTAATTATACACCTCTTTAAGAGAGACAAACAGATGGTCACTAGGCATGTAAAAAATGGTCAACATCACTTATTGTTAAGGAAACGCACATGGAAACCACAATGAGATAACACCACACTTCTATAAAAATGAGCCATATCAAAAAGACCAGATTCAAAAAATGCTGGTGAGGATGTGAAGAAAAAAAAAACCTTCTTATACTGATGATGGGAAAATACACAGGTTCAACCCCTGTGGGAAACAGTAGGGAGGTTCCTCAAAGGATTAAATATGTATCTCCTATATGATCCAGGAATCCCACTTCTAGGTAATATCCAAAGAACTCAAAAACACTAATTCAAAGCTATCTTGCACTCCCATGTTGGTAGCAGCACTGTTACAGTAGCCAAGATATGAAACAATCTAAATGCCACAAAATGGATTAGTATGTCTAGAAGATGTGATATTTACATATAATACCACTCAGAGATCAAAAATGACAAATTTGCCATTCATAGTAACATGTATGGAGCTGGAAGGGATTATGCTAAACAAAGTCAGTCAGAAAGAGAAACATAAATACCAGGTAGTGTCACTTATAAGTGAAACTAAAGTAGAACTCTTTTAAATGGAACTTAAAGAGAAACTAAACAAAGGAAAAGATAAATCCAAACTTGAAAATTAATTCTAGAAAATTGACTCCAGAGCTAAGGAAGACAAAGGGGGCAGGGGAGGAGAAATAATGAGAGCGGGTTGTAGGGAGCACAATGGACTGACAGTGGATTATGGGTATTTTGGTGGTGGATGCACTAGGGCAATCACCTGAAGTGGGGAAGTCCTATACTCCCAAAACACAAACAACAATATGAACCAGCATCACCTGAAAAAAAATTACTATTTTTAAAGCTTGACTTGAGACATGGGAAGTTATATGATAAATCAAACTGTAGGCCAGAAAGAAGAAATTAAGAATATCAGAAAGGAAGAAGTTAATAAGTTCATATTGGTATATATTGTGTTTGAGGTGCCAACAAAAGAAGATAAAACAACCTGGCATGCAGCAACACAAATCAGTTCATTTTGAGAAACAATGTGGGTAGTACATACTTAAAGAGCAAGTTCTACAGCTACATCTACTGACACAAAAATAAAGTGCTTTCTTCACATAAAATCAATAAGTAGGCCTTTGAAACAGTTACTCATCTCCAGAGACATCAACACAGAAAGTCACCACACACATATTACTTATTTAAAATTAAATAAAGATAGATTATATTCCCTGATGTGGTTCCCCTAAATTCTGATTGGCTAATAAAGTGAAATCATTATTGTTGGTATAAGCACATAGGATTGAATACAAGAGCATGGATAGTACATGTTTCTGTGGCAGATAAAGCTAACCACTGTCCTACTGAAGACAGAATCTGGGAAAGAAAAGATTTAGAAGCCATTGTCATCCTATTTAGATAACTAATATAGAACCAATATAGACAATTTATAGACAGCTAATGTGGAATGCCATGCCATCTACTATGTGAATCAAGCTCATAAAGCAATGAAATACTCCTTAGCACAATAACAACAGTAACTCATATTATTAAAAGAACCATGTGGTTTTTTCTTTCATATTAAACTAGGCTGACTGTTACTGAGGAAAATTTGCTTTAATGAAATAAGATAAACTTGCTTCTCAGATAACTGTTAGAAAATCAAAAACAGTCCACACTAATCTAGAATTGGAATATTCATTACCTTTCCTACTCATTAAAATCAGAGTAGCTCAGTCCTGCACCTTAAGCTGCAAATACTGGGCATAAAATAAGCACCCCATTCAAATGGCAAAAAGCTAGGCAATGAAATTTGCAAATTAAAGTGGGTAAAATATCCTGAAGATACATCAGATGATTAACCAACCAGGCTACTTTAATAGCATAGTGGCAATTTAAAGAAAGAAAGGTTGGAAATTAAGTTTATATGCATTTTTCTTTTGAAGATCTAAGAATCTAAGGATTTTCCTCTTATGTGGTTCAAAGTAACATGTAAATTATAAAAAGTCCCAACAGCATTCCTTCCTACATCATACACTATACAAGTGAAATAACTGTGTATAATTCTGCATACTCAGTGCACTTCAGATGCTAGAGACTATCCAGACAGAGATGTCAAAAAACCTAACTGACAATGCTGAATATCGTAACATCAGGAGAGCTAATCTCAGAGACATAAATCATGTACCTCTCTAAAGACTTTCTTATGGGAGTCATCAGATTCAAAATACTATGGATAGTAGTTCAAACTGGACAGAATGAGAAAGTACTCAAAAGAAGAGCATGAAGCAAAGAATGTTAAGTAAGCATATAAACATTCAAAAGATGCTTAGAAAAATAAAAACATTTCAAGAAGACTACAAAGGATTGGGTGTATGGTGGTAAGTGAACCAAGAATAATGACATGACCCCTTCCTGAAAAGCCAGGGCACTACATTCTACAAGGTCCTGATAATGGGTTACTTAATGCTTAACAAAATAAATTTGTTCCTTCGGAGGATGCTGATAACATCAGTGCTTGACAACCACGTGAGTCATTTGAAATTGGTAACACAGGGAGAGCAACTATTACAGAAATATCATCAATAGTCTTGTGATTGTGCTTGCCCACTCACGCCATAGAATGAAGAAACTCCTTATATTTGCATGCCCCCACATTCCTTTTTATATAATCCTCCTTCACTCGCACTCAGCGAGGTAGCTATTTTTGAGTACTGACTCTACTGTCCTCCAGCCACAGTGCCCCTCACTAATAAATTGCTTACTTTTTGGAAATCATCTCTTGATTCAGCGTTTGGATTTCTTAGTGCTAGTGGTATGACTGGTTCAGACTGGTAAAAATTAGAGAAGGAAAAAATGATTCCCTGATTCAGGACTTAACAAATGCTTATTAGTCTGTTTCAAGACAATCACTGGAAAAAGAACCAGGAAATAAATAATACCAGGGCAAGAACTATTTCTTAAAAGAGTGGTTAATTGCGTGAAAAAAAAATAAGGACTAAAAAGTATCATAGGTTTAATCATATTTTTATTATAATAATCACTATTATTTATTATTTGTTGCCATTTATTATTTATTATAATAATTAGTAGTAGTAGTTGTTAGAGAATATTTAAAACAATTCAACTCTACTAAATGATGACATATAAGTTACATGAATATTAATATTAGATGTTGAAAAGCAGTAAAATTCAAGATTGAACTATGAGAAAATGACAAAATTGTAAATCAATCTAAATCAACGCAACACTGTAATCTGGTCAGAGCAATAGATCTTGGTATTATTTTTTTTAATGTAGGCATAGACAGTGTAGAAATAGGAGAAATGCAGGTTAATAAGGAGAGAAATATAATTTGGTTGGTGTTAAACTCTACAAAATCATCAGATTAGAAAACAAATTGGAAGTAGTCACTAACACTTAAGTCACTAACTGCAAACAAATGAAGAGAGAAAATAATTTTAAGTATCCATCCTCCTTCTCTCAAAAATATAGCTTCTCTTTTCAGAATGTGAGATAAAGGAATCTCATTAAGTGCAAAGAGAAGATGGCCAATTTGGAAACATCTATCTAATTAAAAAAAAAAAGGCGGGGGAGGGACTATCTTTAAACGATACCGCAAAATAGCTATATAAAAGTTACATCTTATTAAATAAAAGTATCTGGTTAAAAGCAGGAAAGGTGTGTACGGTAGACAAGACTACAAAGAAAAGAGTAGTTGGTAAGAAGTTCAAGATATTTGGGAACTCATTGTCAAGTCAGCAGAGCCAGGAAATCAAAATCCTAGATTGAATCTGCACAAATGAAAGTATGGTGTTGACAACCATTGTAGAACCAAAATGCCTAGTCATATGCTCACTGATCTTAGTGAAATGGGACAAATTATTGTTTTCTCTGCCTACTTCATTCTTTGTTATACTTACGAAGTGGTATTAAAAATGGAAGCTGTTTTTATGCTTAACCCACATGCACACATAGAAGGAACAGACTGACGGTGAGGTGCCTATCATAGGATTGCCTTTCCCTGTATCTTACCTATTGCCTGATTCTTCAGGAAAGGTACCTGGTAGGATCCAGGACCCACGTGCTCTTCTGTGCTACCACCTTCTGCCAATCTCAGCAAGCGAGGAGCCCGATCATACATAATAGGAGCTGTGTGGGGGGCGGTTTAAAAGGGATTTAAAACAATACTGCTAGAGGAGGTATGGAGCAAAAAGAAGCAGACAACAGTGTGAGGAGATGCGGGCAGAATGCCAGCAGAGGAACTATCTCCCAGCTTGTTCATTGGTGTCAGTTTACCACCAGGTCGAATTCTACAGTCTTGGACAAGCGAGAGAGCAGCAACAGAAACAAAAACATTTTAAACAATAATCACATTAATAGCAGAGAGGCCAAGATCTCCCCTCACGAGGGAGACTGCAGGGAGGAGGCTCCTTCCACTGTGCTTCCGGTTCCGGCTGGGGTCCGGAAGTCTCTGGGGATAGGTGGAAGTGTTCATCCAACCACACCTTCCGGACTGGTGTACCGCAGGGTATCTTCCCCAGTCTCTGATGCTGCCTCCAGCGCCGAACAAGTCTAGGCCTAGCTTTAGAGCTCTTCTTACATAAACTACAGCTATTAAGCTGTTTTAGGGACTCAGACAAGCTGTGGAAAACATATTAGAAGTCAGGGAACAGATGTAACTGTGAAAGGAAGGAAAGGATAGCCTGGATTTCTCTACTGCTACAACTGCACTGGTACCCACAGAGGAAAAGCACTTCTGACTTTATGCTGTGAATAATCCAAAATGTTTTAAGAGAAAGAAACCCAGGAATGTTAATAATAAACAGGGAACTAGAGGAACACATAAAATGCTCACCAATGGAAACAATGCAAGTGGAGGTTACTGAAAGCTGCATCTGTTATCACATACAGGGCAACAGCACTGACTCACAACTGTTTATTAAGCAAAGGCACTGAGAAAGCCCAGTCCACTCACTAAACCAATGGCTCACTTAATCTTAGTCAAAAGGACCCCAACTTCTGCAAAGGTCTTTAATCTGTATTGCAATCAACCTCAAAGTTACTTCAGGCTGATTTTTTTTCCCCCACCAAGAATCCTACCCAGATTCAAATCATCTTAAAGGCAAATCCTGCTTTGACATGCCTTTGCCCCAAGTGAACAACCATGCTTTAATTTGACCGTTCTACAAATTTATTATAATACAAGAGAATTTGATGTTCAATTCCGTGGATCATTTATGATGATTTAATCGGTCCATGTATGTAAGAATGTCCTCTGTGCAAAGCTATATGCTTCTCAAGAATATATTTGTATACGCAAAAGCTGCCTGAAAAATTAATTCACTTTAAAAAATGCTTACTGACATAGGTTCAGTACCTTGCTAGATTATGGGGGTACAAAGACATAAGAAAGTACCTGATGCGGTAAGACATGTATATTCTGGAATAAAAGGTGAAAAATAGAATTAAAAATGAGAAAATAAATGTTGCAGTACTTTGGAAACCTCTTCTACTAAGAAACTAGATTTGATTAGTGATGCTTTTGTGATGCAAACAAGAATGTAAACCCAGAAAGCAAATTCAAGTCTGGTCCACCCTTGCTGTTGATGCTGGTATTCAATCTCATATTTTTCTGGTTCTCCATCTGCAAAGACCCATATTACTCTTTTCTTGGAAAGATATGGATTTGAGATTGGAAAGAGAAGTATTAGAGTAAAGCAGGCTTCATCACCTTTCTCTGTGAGTTAATGACTGGCCTGAAAGCCTAGCCTGAGTGGTCTGATAAACAATAAGCACCACTGTGTAAAAGGGGGAAAAAATTCTCAGAAGTCAAAAATGAGGATTAACACAGAAAAAGAGACTGGTAGGAAAGTGGTCCCACCCATTGCTTCTGTAACCCCCTCCCTGCCACACCTAATTAGGGCTTTATTTATAAAGTATTGGGGTGGATAGCAGTGGGAGTTAAGGGAGTCATCTCCCAGAAAAGGAGTTACAATGAGACAAAGGACAGAAACAAAAAATTAATTTTTTTGTTGTCTTGGACACATTTTTTTTGTCTGGTATATGTTCATTTCCAGTCAGGGAAAACTTACATATCTTACCTTAAGTATCTTTGGCATTTCAAGTGTGAGAAAGGCAAGAATTTAAGAAATAAAAGATATTTATTTAAGGAAAACTTTTTAGTCACCTATCTATGGGTCATTCCAGGGAAAGGGAGGCTTGAGGTTGTCAGCTGGCAATCCCTGCTGACTGGTGATAACTGATAAAGACAGGGTTCATTGCAGAGCCCTTCACAGGGTTTTTTTTTTAATCTGTTGAATACATCTCTGCCTTTCTTTGCCCAAAACTTGTATTTTTTCACTTATTAGCACATAGACCTTGGGGAATATCTTATTTGCATGCTCTAAAGGGGTCTGCCCATCCATGCACACAGGACAAAGCATACTAAGAGTGAAAGAACTTTAAAACAAATAGTATGCTAGGAGAGAAAAGTGAAGAAAGTATAATGATTTCCCAATAAAACCCAAAGTTACCTATCACCTTATGGGCAAATGCCCAGCCAAACAGGGTTTGCCCAAAGCAGGGCCACTGAAGCCAGAAAGGTTCTGAAAATCCTAAAGTACCTTCTTGTGGGGGACCATAGGAAGGGGCAAAGGGTACAGCAAATCTGGGATGAAAGGATCAAAATCGGCCTCCCTGGTGGCGCAATGGGTTAAGTCGCAGCACTATGAAGCTATCTCAGCCACTGCAGCATGAGTTCAATCCCCGGCTAGAGAGCTTCCCACATGGTTCGGCAGACTTCTCCTGTCTCACCCATTGCTCCCTTCAGCAGCGTGTTTTAGTCAATCTGGCTGTGCTGCTCCCCACTCTGTGTCTGGCGCTATGGAGCTGTCGGCAGTGGTGACGCGAGTTTGACACCCAGCCAGGGACATCCCCACAAGATGAAGCAGACCTCTCCTGCCTCACCTGCTGCTCCCCTCAGCAGTGTATTTCCAACGATCTGCCTGTGCTGCTCCCCACTTTGTGTCTGGTGAACCCTCTTGCTGCCCCATGCCTCTGGCCTATACCCCAGCTTACATGCATAAATAGATCTTAAATAAATAAATAAAGGATCAAAACTGCACAATAATAAATGCCATTGTCAGTGTCCCCACATGTCTCTTCCAATGTCTCTGTGTTTCTCCTCCAGATATCACCTTCCATATCCCCCAAGTCCCTGGTGCAAATCCAAAGCCAAAAAGCAAGTGTGTCCTTACTCTACACATGCCTCTCTTTTCTGAGACTATTACATGGCCTCAAACCTAAAGAATGGATGATTTACCCTAGAGAGCATGAATTCACCAGAGAGTGCTAGTTGTAGTTGAACCAGGCAAGACTTTATTAGAGACTCATGCATGAAGGAACTAGTTTGGTAAAGGAGAATATAAACTGGCTCCCTAAAGTGAGTTAGAAGGAGGTATTTAAGTCCACCAGGCAGGGAGGAGGAGAGTAGCATTATAGTGTGTTCTGAGTTGGCTACACCAGAGCATGCACAGATGGGTTACCTTTCAGCTGTATATGTGGACTCTCTGCCTTCTCCCTCCAGAAAGTTTTGAGATAATCATTAGTCATTATCTAATGTTTTTTGTCTATCACGGTGCTTCATGGTCAGTGTGATAGTCTGAATTGTTTAGGCAGGGCTTGCTCTAGTCCATGATTTAGTCCACCTGCTTAATCCATATGGGTGAAAATAATTCTTAGAGCTTGAAATTTCTTTTACCTAAGCAGTCATCTCTCCTTGAGATTTTAATCATTTTCTTATGGGGATGTGGGGCCAAAGATCTCTTCTTTGGTAGCTACTTACTGCTGGTTAGGGTAATTGTCTCTAAGTCCTAGAGGAATAAAAACCGCTCACTGCATGTTTAGCAGGCAGTAGCAGTGGATGCCATCATGGATAGATATGGTATATGTTCTGCAGCCATCCCAAACCGAGTAGGTTCATCATCAGTTCTAGCAGACTCATTGTTATATTAGTTGTTTTCATGATGTACTCCGCCGTAATCTACTGCACTCCACTGTACTCTGCCGCACTCTGTCCACTGCTGCTGCTTTATAAGCCCAGTCTTTGCTCAGGTGTGCATACTTATGCACGCCCACACCCTTCTTCAGGTGCCTGCCATCAAGCATGTGCGTAGGCCTGCAGAGTTCTATCATTGAGGGAGGAGAGAAAAACCTGATGACTCTCTCATTTATCCTACAGTATGGAATCCATGGATCAACATCATTTTGTTACTGGGAATAGGGTGTCCAATGTCTGGCAATCACCTGGGCATTATTAGGACAGGAATCTCAGTTTTAAAGCAAGAGTTTTAGTTTAAAGTAAACAGATCATTAGTTATATAATGTGTATGTACGACCTATGTTAGGCGCATGCGTATATGTGCAGATTCCTATATTAGGTATGGTATCCTTCCCTTCCTCCCCAGCCTCTGCTATTCCTTGAATGCTAGTTATAAACTTCATATCTATAAGACTTAAGATTAAAGAAATTTAGAAGGGGAAGCTCTCCAAAGTAGGAGAGACATTTTTGTACTCTGTTCCGCACTGTCTTGTTTGGCCTTCCATTTCTATTGGAGACTAGGGCATCATATTCTTCTGGCTACTTCCTACTGAACTGGGTCATCATTGTGGTTTTTATCATGGAAGGCCTGTATCCATTAGTGTTGGCAGCAGTAAAGGGTGTAATATAAGATTGCCCAAAAAAGAAGATATTCTGTCAACCCCACCAGGAGGACAAAACTGAGTGCAAAATGTTTAGTTTTCAGTCATACAAAAATTTAATATCTAGCCTAGTTTGCAGGTTCAAACAAACAAACAAAACAAAAATATTCTCAAAAAATCAAAAAGAACGAATTTCATATCCAAAAAACTATGTAACACTGAAAGTTTTCTTCAAACTTTACATAACTTTTATCAAGTAATTATAGTAATTAATAAACTTGGCCAGTTTGCATAAATTCAGCAAGAACACAAGTTACTATAAAAACTTTTTAATTTTGCTTTGTTGGAACCCCTTATTTTTTAGTAAATCATTAAGTTTTCAATTAATGCAAATAAAAGATTAAAATGAAAAAAGAACAAGAAATGTTAGTTTGAAGCAACATAGGTGGACATAAAAAAAACTTGGGATCCAGTTCAATTTACAGTTAAAAATATCAAAAAAAAATAATTAGGGGACTAAAAACTGAGATTCAAAAAAAGCTACTGAATCACTATTACTTTCATTCTCACTCCACCTCTACCAAAAGATTACAATAAAACCTACTGGCATGTCTAGTTTTAGTAAACTCAGCTAGTTCTTCTGTATAAGCCAAACAAACACAAAGTATAAGTGCACAGTTTTAAGACTGGATTTACTGCAACCTCCACAAAGAATCTTAGAGTGAGTTCTTGACAGTTTGCCTCTCAGGGTGACAGACACTTAGAGTAGATAAATTTATTATGGAAGGTCTCACAAAGATGAACATCAGAGGTCAAGGTAGGAACTATTAATGACTCTTAAGCTGAACAGACTATCTAAGCTTCCAGGAATTTGAGGTGGGGTCAGAAAAGTATATCAGCCAGAGGTGGGGACAGAGAAGATTATCAATCATGGAAGACTAACCCAATCTGACCCCTTGGCAATAAATTCCGCAATACTTCCATCAAAGAACATTATAAAAAAACAGCCCTGGCAAAATGCACCTAACTGCCCACCTGTGCAGGTATCTCTTTCTTAAATCTGCCCCTTTCAAAAATGCAGCTCACCTTTTGAGACTGCCTGTCTATGTCTATGCAGACATCTCTCTTTCCATTTATTCCTTTCCTCAATAAACTTGCTGTGTGTTAATGAATGGGAATGTCTGCTGAATTCTCTCTCAGAGGGACCCATGAAACCCATTCACTGAAGCCCAACAAGGGCAGGAGACCCTGCCATGATCTCATCACCAAATCAGTCTGAAAATACCTATGTTTTTGGATTAGTTCCTTCCCTCAAGGTCCAAAAGTGTTCACATACTCTGGGTCTCCCAAAAGTGTGAACTTCCTTGCCCACAGTAGACCTAGAACCCTGAAAGTGTTACAAGGGCAAGGAGAGGGGCACCCCTGAAACCCCCAAAACTGCCCAATTCTAAATGGGTTCTGCCATCTGCCTCATCAATACAAAACACATAGGACCTTTTGTGGAAACAGACTTTAATACAATTAGAAAAGACAAATAAGACAAAGAATATATTTTCTAAGTCAAGTACCCAATGCTAACTAACTCCTCGTGGGTAAACGTCCACCCAAACGGAACTGACCCAAAGCAAGTCTCGAAAGCCTGACACAAGTCTAGAACAGCTTTTGGCAGGGTCCCACACATAAGGGTCAGAAACAGCCAGACAATTCTGGAAGGAACCAAAATACCTTTCGGCAGGGACCCATCCAAAAGGGTCAGAAACACAATTCTGAGAGGAACAGAACAAAATCAAAACCAAAATTAACATAGCCATCATTAACTTCCCCACGGGTCTCTCACCCATATCTATTTCAATCAGTCCAGGCCAGTGCAGCTTCTTTACAAGTCTCTCTGCTCTTTGGGCCTCTTCTGGCTTTCCATCCTTCTTCCGTCTCCTCCTGTCTTCCGTCCGTGCTCTGTGTCTCCTCCGTGTGTGTCCTCCATGCGTGTTCATCCTGTCCCTCTTCTCAAGCTACTTATATCCTGCTCAGTTCCATCCTACCTTGGGTGGGACAGGGAACCTGGGACACACCCTTTCTCCCAGGGACCACCCTGTAACAAAAGCAAGATATTAAACTATCTTTTTCTTGAAGACTCCAAAATCTTTGGATTCCTAAAGCATTCTGGTTTCCAGTCACAGTTTCAATCTTCTAACATTCTATTACATAGGGGGAAAGTAGATTTTGGGGAGGGGATTTATATAAATAGACATATTGTCATGAGAAGTATGTATACTTACAAGTCTTTACATTTGGGGGTCAAAGTGTAATAGGGTGGTCCCCAGGAAAAAAGGGAGTGTTCCAGGTTCCCTGCCCCACCCAAAGGAGGGTGAAGCTGAGCAGGAGAGATAAGAAGCTGGAGAAGAAAGAGGAGAAAGAAGAAACAGGAGAAGGAAGGAAGCAGCATGGAGACCCAGAAGAGACAAGGAGCATAGAGACATGTAAAGAAACTGCACTGGCCTGGATTGATTGAAACAGATGTGAGTGAGAGACCTGTGGGGACGTTGACAATGGCAACATTGATCTTGGTTTTGATTTTGCTCTTTTCCTCACAGACTTGTCTGGCTGTTTCTGACCCTTTTGTATGGGTCCGTGCTGAAAGGTGTTTTAGTTCCTCCCAGAACTATCTGGCTGTTTCTGACCCTTATGTGTGGGACCCTGCCAAAAGCTGTTCTAGACTTGTGTCAGGCTTTCGAGACTTGCTTTGGGCCAGTCCCATTTGGGTGGACTTTTACCCACAAGGGGTTGGGTAACTTTGGGTGGGCGCTTGATTTAGAAACTACATTCTTTGTCTCTTCTGTATTGTACACTGATTGTATTAAAGTTTGTTTCCACTTAAGTTCTTGTACGTTTTGTATTGATGCGGCAGATGCGGCGGAGGCAGAACCTATTTAGGATGGGCAGTTTTGGGGGTACTGGAGTGCTCCTCTCCCCACCCTGTAACAAAAGAAAGACAAGCAAATGTTACAGTTTACTCATAGAAATATGCAATTTCCAATAAGGCAGATTATAGCACAGTTCACAGAAGCTTTCTGGAAATAAAAATAAAGCATTAAAAACAATATTTTACAAAGTCAGTTAGCTTTTCCAAAAGCCCTGTATTTCCAGAATATTGTCAGTCACTTTCCTATGACTTTTCTGAATACAAAACTTAGGAATTGTCATGGCATTGTGACAGGGTGGTCCCCAGGAGAAAGGGTGTGTCCCAGGTTCCCTGTCCCACCTAAGGTAGGGAGGAACTGAGCAGGACATAAGAAGCTTGACACACACACACAGAGGACACACAGAGGAGACACAGAACACAGAAAACAGGAGGAGAGGGAAGAAGGATGGAGAGCCAAAAGAGGCCCGAGGAGCAGAGAGACATGCAAAGAAACTGCACTGGCCTGGACTGATTGAAAGAGATGTGGGTGACAGACCCAAGTTAACAGTGGCTATGTTAATTTTGGTTTTGATTTTGTTCTGTTCCTCTCAGAATTGTCTGACTGTTTCTGACCCTTTTGGATGGGTCCCTGCCAAAAGGTATTTTGGTTCCTTCCAGAATTGTCTGGCTGTTTCTGACCCTTATGTGTGGGTCCCTGCCACACATGTGGGTTCTAGACGTGTGGCAGCCTTTCGAGACTTGCTTTGGGCCAATCCCGTTTAGGTGGAATTTACCCATGAGGAGTTGGTTAGAATTGGGTGCTTGACTTAGAAAATATACTCTTTGTCTTCTCTGTCCTTTCTAATTGTATTAAAGTTTCTTTCCACAAAGGTCCTATATGTTTTGTACTGATGCGGCGGATGACAGAACCCATTTAGACCAGGGCAGGTCTGGGGTTTCGGGGGTGTCCCTCTCCCTGCCCTGTAACAGTATTATTATTAAATCTAAAATCCAAGTTACCATTTATTGTACAGCAGGCAAGTTTGTGAGGCTTGAAAGGATAAAGGGAATGGATGTAACTGCAATTGAAACAGTCCTTTAAGCTGATGATCTGATGAGCTGATTATCTATTATGCTAATTCAGAATATCGTTCAGGACACACCTAAGACTAGTCACCTTAAGCAACCAATGAAGCTTGGAATTTAAATAGCTCCTCCAGACCCTCACTGTGAGCAGCAAACTTCCTGTATCATTCATTGCTTCTTTTAGCAGTGTATTTTTTTAAAATCAGCCTTTTTTGTTCTCTGTTTCTGGTGGATTCTTTCACTCCTGTGCCTCCAGTCTGCACCCTGATTCTTGCCCACAACAATAACTTCTATAAATGACAAAAGACTTAAGAATAAACATACTTAAAATCTGAGTATAAAGCAATAGACAATGATGTTTCCTCAATTTTGTGACATACTTAAAATATTTAGATATTTAAATATTTTGAGATTTAAAGTAATTGAAAAATAATATAGCAGACTAAATTTAGTTTTTAGAAGTTGTATATAATTTCAAATATTCATCTTTAAGGAGAAAGTTAGGAAATGGGTATAGGCAGTCATTTAGGAATAGAGTGCCCTAAGTCCACTTATCAGCCTGAAAAACACTCAGTTGGAACCAAGAGAGTAACTTCATCCCTCCTCCCCAAACCCTAGGTCCAATTTATCAGTCTGATTAGAGAACAATCTTGGGACAACTAGTTCAAAACACCAACACAATAGCAATGGATCAAAGCTGGTTTCAGAAAGGAAGGCTTGCTGAGTGAATCTACTGTCAGACCATTTTACCTATTTTTGCACAAAATCACAGGGCAGCAATTTTAGCTGGTTATGTTGGAATACTCCATATAAGATCAGTGTGAATTCTTGACATCCAGTCCATGCAGGCTTCAGGAATAACCAGACTCCACCTGGGATTTCCTCTTCTTGAGGTTACCAGGGCTTTTTCTTTTTCCAAGTTGTCCAGTCCTGCCAATAGAGGCAAGCTTCCTCACCTCCTTTGGAGGTCTCTGGAATCCTTCAAACAAAGCAACAGGTTCTCCTCTTCTTGGTTCAGTTCAAATTGAACTTCCTGGAAGAATTCCAATCAAAGCTATACAACGAAACAGGTTTCTAATTTCTTCGGTTTAGATGACAAAATTCCCTAATGAAATTATGCAAAAATAGACGCTGCCATGAGTTGTAAAAATTACTACCACCATTTTTAATACTATGTTGGCATCAGGGGAGATAAAATGCAAACACAAGTTATCCATGCTTAAAAAAATGCAACATTGATGCAGATCCTGGTTAGTCAAAACAAGAAAACTTAGTCAAAGCAAAAATTAAACAAAACTTATCAAAAATCTGGTTTATCTCCAACAGTCTATTTAGTCCGTTTTTAAAGATTTTTTTTAAAGATTTATTTATTTATTTATTTTTATTTATACATACAAGCTGGGGTACAGGCCAGAGGCGTGGGGTGGTGAGAGGGTTCACCAGAGACAGAGTGGGGAGCAGAACGGGCAGATCAATGGAAATACACTGCTGAGGTGAGCAGCGGGCGAGGCAGGAGATGTCTGTGCCGCCATGTGGGAATCTCCCAGGCCAGGTGTAGCACTCACGTCGCTGCTGCCGACAGCTCCACAGTGCAGCGCTCAACCACTGCGCCACCAGGGAGGCCCTCTATTTAGTCTGTTGGAGATTTTTTTACTGTCGAAATTTCCATCAATTGGAATCAGCTGAGATTTATTCTTGAAATAATTTCTTTCAGAAGAATTTCTGCTTATATCAAACCATTGAAATGTACAATATTGCAGGTCAGCAATCAAAACTGACAATTTATATGCATATCATGTACTGAAAGGTTTTGAAAGTCTCAAAAAACCAATGTTAACATTTTTTGTGCATACCAAAGTTTTACCTTTTCTTTATTTTTTTTTTTGTTTATATGTGCCACCTAAACCAATTATACAACTTCTAGAAACCAAGACATTTAGGCACAAGGAAAAGACACACAGACATAAAACATACAGACACAGAGAGCTCTTAGTTATGCCACATGGGCTATTTTATACAATTGCAGTTTTTCACCATAGGCTCAAAAAAAATCTTAAATTTCAAAAAAAATATGTGGAGTGTTGTGGGCAGAAATCACAGGCTTCATTTGTCATCCTACAAACCTAAGACTTTGAAAACAGAAGAAAATTTCATTAATTACAAAGAGTTGCACAGCCTTGTTCACTTTGACTTCTAAACCTTTCTTTAGAAGTCAATCCTGGGGTATCCAGTACAGAAACTGAAAGGAAAATCAACAGTTAACTTTTAAATAAAAGGAGTTATCTTCTGTTAGCCATCAAGCATTCAATCCTTGGGTATCCTGGAACAGAACTTGAAAGAGCAAAATCAAAATGTCAACAGTTAAATTTCAATTAAAAGGGGTCATCTCCTTACTTCTGTTAGCCATTCTGGGACAGAAGCTGAAAGAGAAAAATCAAAATATTAGCAGTTAACTATCAATTGAAAGGATCCACCTCCTTACTTTTGTTAGCCACTCTGTCACAGAAGCTGAAAGAGCTGATTCAACATCAAATTACAGATTACAAATACCCCACAATAGGGAGGAACAGCAGCAACACAGGTATGAAAACCTGGTACAGTTACATCATGCACCACATAGAGTGCTTTCACAACAGACCTTCCTCAGTAGAAAACAGAATCTTATATTACACCAGTTATCAAGCAATTCAGAATTCAAATGACAAACATGCCCAAAACAAATTGTATAGACAAAATTCACAGCAACAAATGCTTTCAGATTCAGACTAAATCCATTTTTCTGATCCAGACCTTTCAAAAACTTGCTATCCCCAAGAATCCATTATGGCTATCAACAATTACCATTTACTGTTCAAGGCTTTCTTTTCCCAACACTCAGGTATACATTTGCTAATTTAAACACCACTGCTCCATTATTAGTTTGCAAAACCCCTAAGGCAGAAATCAAGAAGTGGTCAAAAATCAGGGAGTGGTCAAAATCAAAACCAAAGTCAAAGTAAATCACTGAAGAATCATTATTGGCTTTAGAAAGGCTAATGAGATTTGTAAAACAGCAGAGATTACAAAAATCCAGAATCCCAGCAACTCAACTTTAGCTAACAAAAAGATGCCACAGATAGAAAGCAAAAAACTTAGGGTGAGCCAAAAGAACAAAACCGAGTTTCAGAGAAGCCCACCAAATGACTTCAGACGCCACCTTTGATCTGGCCACATAGTCCAACTTACTACCATCTTCAGAGTAAAAATACTACACAGATCTATTGCCACAAAATCAAACCTCTTAGTGAGTGAGTACAAACAAATTACACACAGGCACACAGCATTTCCACAAGACCCAAGACAGTTTTTTTCAACAGCAAATCTACACATTCTGAAACAAACACACAGTGTACAATACAAAAGAAGCAAAGAATATAGTTTCTAAATCAAGCACCCAAAGTTACCCAAACCCTCGTGGGTAAAAGTCCACCCAAATGGGATTGGCCCAAAGCAAGTCCCAAAAGCCTGCCACCAGTCTAAAACACCTTTTGGCAGAGACCCATAGAAAAAGATTAGAAACAGCCAGACAATTCTGGCATGATCTCTTCTAACTCCATCCGTGTTGCTTTGAATTGCATGAGTTTATCTTTTTGATTGCTGAATAGTATTCCATTGTGTATATGTACCCCATGTTCTTGATACAGTCATCTATTTTTGGGTACCTGGATCGTAGCTATCTTATCTATTGGTCCTTGCATATCTTAGCTATTGTAAACAGTGCTGCAATGAATATAGAGATGCATGTTTCTTTTGGGATTAATGTTTTTGTGTCCTTCGGGTAGATTCCAGAAGTGGTATTACTGGGTCATATGGAAGCTCCATTTTTAGCAGTTTGAGCTACTGCCATACAGCTTTCCATAGTAGTTGGACCAAAAGCTTCTGTACAGCAAAAGAGACATTAAACAAAACAAATAGACACCCTACTGATTGGGAGAAAATTTTTGCACACAATACACCCGATAAGGGATGGATCACAAAATTCTTCAAGAGCTCACATAATTCAACAAAAAAAGGTCAACAATCCAGTCAAAAAATGGGCAGAAGACCTCAGGAGGGACTGAGAGATGGCAGACCACAAGCTGGACAACGCTGGAGGTACCATGGCAGCACCCGAGGTGACCAAAGTCCAGGAGCTGCAAGGAAAAGCTAAAGACACTGCAGAAGCACAGGAGGCAGACAAGGTCTGGGAGCTGCTGGATGAGACCTCAAGTGGAGGAGGAGACGTCCTGCAAGGACTAGCCCAGGACTCCCAAGGCAGAAGAGTCATCAGAGAAGAAAGGACCACGATTCGGAGCTCATCCAGTGCTGCCTCAAGGAAAAAGGCCAATGGACTGGGACTAACAATCCAGCCAGATGGTGGAGGAATTCTGGCAGGTTGATGTTATGTTTATGGGACTCTGGAGGTGGATGGTATCATTTGTACACCCCAGGAGAAGGGAATCAGGGGGGTGGTTTGGTGGGCCTCGGTGGCCAAAAGCAACCTGTACACTGCCCGGCACTCCCAGGGGCACAGCCCAGAGAGGCAATGGCCAGGGCAGGCAGAAAGGGGCAGGTGCAAGAGTACCCCAAGACTGGCTGAAGGAAAAAGCCCTTGCCAAGTTTTCTGCAGCCAGGCAGAGGAGGGGTAGCAAAGCCAACTTAGATTGGGCAAAAGCTGGTGCCAAGGTTGGGAAGCCCTGAGCGACTGTTAAGCAGTATGTTAAAGAAGGCCAGTGAGTCTTTTAAAATCACCTGTGTGTGATGCCCTGTTCACTGCTGAATAAGGGTGAGGTGCTGAGACGTCCATATTTGGAGGATGGGTGGGTACCGTGACCGACCGGTGGTGGAGACCACAGCCAAAGAGGGGACCCAAGAGAGGCCACATGTGGAACTATATCCACAGATCCCCGACCCATGCACATGTGCATGTGCAAAGGGTTGGCCTGAGTGCAGGATCTGCACGTCACATTGGTGGCTGTGATTCCAAATATTGGAGTGATGGCAGAGAGTATCCCTGGAGATTGGGCGATGAGCCCCTCAAAGAGTAGTATTGCCAATCTCAACAGTTGAACGCACCCGGGGGGTGGATGTGGAGTGTGGCTTGTGGCTGAGACCACAGCCAGAGAAGGCCGGGAAGCCTGATGGCTCCTGGCATGAGACGGCAGATGTTGTGAGTGATACCCCCTCAGATGAGCAATGCCTTTGGTAGCAAAATTGGTGGATCATGCGCTGGCATCAATAATCTTCTCTTTTAGCCATAAATTGGTGACCTGCCTGGGCTTATTTGTATTTTGTTATATTTTTGCTGCATTGTTTATTTGTGTGGATTATGGCTGCAGCATTTGTATTCATCAAGGAAAACTTATGTTTAGACTGTTTGGTGAAAAACCTGAGGGGGTGGATTGTAGGGTAGGTGGAAGAGGTATCAGGGTATTTCACCTGCCCCCTCAGTGATGGTCCTCTGTGGGCCTACACTCGTGACTGATGGTGGGCACCTGAAGAAGGGCAGGGCATGGGGTGCCTTGCCATAGTGTGGCACAGAGTAGCATGGAGTGCACGTGGGGGCAGACGCAAGAGCAGGAGGAAGAAGAGCAAAGTAGCAGCGGTGAGAGAGTGCGCAACAGAAGCGGAAGCAGCATGACCCTGAGAAGCCACCAGAGAGCCCTGAGAAGGTGAAGATTTGCCTGGGGCTAGAAGGCCTGCTAGCCTCCTGGCCCTCTGGCCACGTTGGCTGCCTTGTACTTGGGTGCCTTGCCACACATAGATGAAATAAAACCCTGTCAAAGCCACTGAGGGCTCCCAGGATCCTCTTTTTGACCCGTCTGTGCAGTTCCATGGAGAACCTGTGCTCCCTGAATCTTCTTACCACAACAAATGTCATTGAGATTTTTATGGGGATTGTGTTGAATCTGTAAATTGCTTTCGGTAGGATGGCCATTTTAATAATGCCAATTCTTCCAATCCATGAGCAGGAGGTATCTTTCCATTTCTTTGTGATTTCTATTTCTTTTAAAATGTTTTAAAATTTTATTTATATAAATCCTTTGTTAAGTTTATTCCTAGGTATAATAAGTAAAACCTCCTTGGTTAAGTTTATTCCTAGGTATTTGATTTTTTTTAATTTCAATTGTAAATGGGATGGTTTACTTAATTTCCTCCTTTTTTTTAAAGATTTATTTATTTATGCATACAAGCTGGGGTACAGGCCAGAGGTGTGGGGCAATGAGAGGGTTCACCAGAGATAGAGTGGGTAGCAGAACAGGCAGACTGACTGAAATACACTGCAGAGGGGAGCAGGGGCGAGGCAGGAGAGGTCTGCTGCGCCATGTGGGAATCTCCCTGGCTGGGTATCGAATTCTTGCTTCAGTGGCTCTGGACAGCTTCATAGTGTTGTGCTTAACCTGTTGTGCCACCAGGGAGGCTCTATTTTATTTCTTGTTCTTTGGATTGATTGTTTGCATATAGGAAGGCTACTGATTTTTGTATGTTGATTTTGTATACCACTACTTTACTAAACTTGTTGATTTCTTTGATTAGTTTTTCTGTGGAGTTTTTAGGGTTCTCTATGTATATTACCATATCATCTGCAAATAGTGATAGTTTTACTTCTCTCCATATTTGCATTCTTTATATATCTTTCTCTTGTCCTATTGCTTGGGGTAGGAATTCCAGTATTATATTAAAAGCAGTGGTAAGAGTAGACATCCTTGTATTGTTCCTAACTTAAAGGAAAGGCTTTCAGCTTTTCACCACTGAGAATAATATTGGCTGTGGGTTTGTCATATATGGTTTTTATTATGTTAAGTTATATTCCTTCTATACCAAGAATTTCAAAGTCTTTAATAATAAATGGAAGTTGAACTTTGTCAGATTCTTTCTCTACCTCTATTGATAAGATCATATGGTTTTATTTTCACTTTTGTTGATGTGCTTGATTACATTAATTGATTTTTGGATGTTGAACCATTCTTATGCCCCTGGAGTAAATCCTACTGGTTTATGGTGTATTATCCTTTCGACTCATTGTTGGATTCTGTTGGCAAGGATTTTACTGAGGAATTTTGCATTCATGTTTATTAGAGAGATTGGCCTGTAGTTTTCCTTTTTTGTGTTGTCTTTGTTTTTGGTACTATGAAATATTGGCTTCAGAAAACGTATTTGATAGTATTCCTTCTTTCTCAATTTTTGAAAGAATTTGTGTAGAATAGGCATTCGTTTTATTTTTGAATGTTTGGTAGAATTCATTTGTAAAGCTGTCTGATCCTGAGTTTTGTTTTTGAGGAGGGTTTTGATTACTGTTTTAATTTCACTACTTGTAATTGGTCTGTTTAGGTGTTCTATTTCTTCTCTATTTAGCTTTGGATGATTATATCATTCTAAGAATTTGCCCATCTCTTCTAGATTATTGAACTTGTTTGCATATAAATGTTCATTGTAATGACTAACTATTCTGTTGATTTCTGCTGAGTCTGTTGTAATTTCTCCACTTTCATTTATGATCTTATTTATTATGCCATTTTTTCCTCCATGAGCCTAGCTAGAGGTTTGTATTTTTTTTTTTTTTTGAAGAACCAACTCTTGGTTTCATTGATCTTTTGGACTTTTAAAATTTTTCTATTATTGTCTATTTCTGCTTTGATTTTTATTATTTCCTTTCTTCTACTAGTTTTTGAGTTTTTTGTTGTTCTTTTCTAGTTCTTTGAGATGAGAGATTAGGTTGTTTCTTTGATTTATTTCTTGTACACCGAAAACTTTCATCAATTCAATTAAAATATGGTTTGTCTTTACTATTCCCTTTATACAAGAAAATATCCCTTAAATTTATATTTTTTAAAATAATTCTTGTTCTAAAGAAGGTAGGGCAGAAAATTTGTATCAGTTTCCTAAGATTATATTTTCCTTCATTAAATACCTAGAAGAGATATTTGATGGGTGGGTAGTTTCACCAGAGCCATACCCATTTCAAAACAAAGATAGCCTGAGTTCTAAAATAACTTAAGATTTTCAAGTTGAATTTGACACACCCATTTAGCTAAATTTTCCTACAATATATTTTATATTAAGAAGGCTTCCAATATGGGATGGAAGCTAAATTCTTTGCATGCTAGAATAAATGTCCCTACTTTAACCATTACCAAAACCTCTATGCTCTGAGATTAGAACCTTTTTAAAGACAAGAAGAGAAAATTCATATTGTTACCCAACGTCCTTGTTTCCACTTGACCTCACTGAGATCAAGCCCATTTCATAGAAAGACAAAAGAATACCTTATCCATAGAACATGAGGAGATCAAGAGAGTTAGTAGACTAAAATATCTTATTCTGCATTTTGCCAGCTTATATATCCTAATCAGAAATCTGAGATTTGGAATTTGGCTTGCAAAAATCACATTTCCCTTCCATTGCTCTTTTACTAAATGAATTGACTTTAAAAGAACTTTGATTTTTTTTTAAAAAAATCTATAAATTTTACACAGACCGAATAAACAATGCAGAAGTTTTTACAACCATCTTTCTAAAGTTTGACATCTGCAGAAGTTGTTTCTGGAGAAATTAATAGGAAAAAGATGACAACTCACATTAATTGACAGAACTCAAAAATGTAAATTTCCTGCTTAAGAGTGAATGGATTATTGGAGATGAACACAATTTTCAATGAGTTTTTATTTTAAGTCATGCTTTTTGTTGCTGTTTTCATTTTGACACAAAGAAAACTATTTTTCCCTTCTTTTAGCTGACCAGAATCTGCAGCAATGTGTAATTGCCTTTTTAAGAGCAGAACAAATTTATATTTCCATTTTCTATCTCTCCTTCATTCCATCCTACTGTGAAAAAAAATGAAATATTCATTACACTTGTGGCAATATACTACCTTTGCATAATATAAATAGGCAATCTGTCTCTCCTTATTCTAGAGAACTAAAAACATGGTTCATTATGTGATTGATTGAAATTCTTCTGGGAGTTGAAATTGAACTTAGTCAAAAGAAAAAGAAAAAGAGAACCTGCCAATTGATTTCAGGGTTCTGGGGAACTCCAGTGATGGTGGGGAAACAAGTGTCCATTGGCAGGACTGGAAAACCCTAGAGAAAAATCCCTGGGAATCTCAAAAGTCTCTAGTGGGGTCTGATAATATAACAGGGTGGTCACCAGAAAAAGGGGACGTTCTAGGTTTCCTGCCCTACCCAAGGAAGGGTGATGCTGAGCACAGAGGAGGAGAGGCTGGAGAGGAGACTAGGAGAAGGAAGGAAACAGGATGGACAACGAGGAGACCTGGAGGAGAGACATGTGAAGAAGCTATGTTTGATTTTTGGCCTTGGACTGGTTAAAACAGATGTGACTGAAAGACCCATGGAGAGGTTAACAATGGCAGCTTTTTCTTGATTTTGATTTTGTTCTTTTGTTACGGCAATTTTCCCAAAGAAGTCAGGCGGCTTTCAGAGAAGTGGAGAGACCGAGATTTAATTGTCACACCAGCAGGCCCAGTGGGATAACTCCCAAAAATCCAAGCCCCAAATAACAGGAATGGCAGGTTTTTATACAGTTTGTATAAGGAAACTTGACTACCCCATCCATCATAAACATTATTGTTTGGGACAAGCAGTATAGCACAGAAACGTTCCCAGCAGCTTTCCACCCCAGCAAGCAGCAGTATCCCAGCAGCGAACTTAGCAACTTTAGCAAACTTCATTTCCAAGCAGCAAACTTAGCAACTTCTTACTTCACTTTCTGATCCAGATGTGCTGGGCTTCTTCTGCCCTGTCCTATGGGTCCTATCAGGAAGGTGCTTTAGACATGTGGCAAACTCTTGGGCCTCAGCAGTCCTGCTTTGAGCCAACCCTGTTTGACTAGGCATTTACCCACAAGGGGACAGGTAACTTTGGGTGCTTGATTTAAAACTTTATTCTTTTTCTTGTCTTTGTTGCACAGTAACTCTATCAAATTTCCTTTCCATTAAGTCTTACCCTCTAGAGTTTTTGTCTTTATGCAGTGGATGGCAGAGCCTATTTAAAGCGGGTAGGTTTGGGGGTTCCTGGAGTGCCCTGCCCTGTAACAGTAAGGCCATGGCCTTGATCCTGAACCCTGCACAGACTAGGTGTTGAGAGCTCACTCTTAGCCCTTATGGAGCATTCCAAACAAAGACAACAAAATTCTGTTTCACTTTTCTACCCTGTGAGTTTATGCAAAAATAGATAAAATGAATTGTAAATAGATTTGATTAACAAAAGCATTTTGTTAAACTACCAGATAAGATTAGGATGAAGGTTGAGAGAATAGGATTTTAAACAAGTAGAACCAGTTTTAAGGTTCGTTTTTGCTTGGATTTTCCAGTATCTTGTTTGCTATTTTTTTTGACTAATGTCTGCAGATCTTATCCTTTTAATTAGAATGGAGGACTTTGCCACAGTAGTCACCCATGGACAATGCCTGGTAACTGTTATATCTCTTGAAGATACTGGAACCCTAATGTGTAAGCAGGCTGACTGAGGGGTCTCCGACACCCCCAAATTTGTACATTCTAAATGAATCCTGCATCTGCCTCATAAATACAAAATATATTTGCAGTGCATAACACTTTCAGTGGAAAAGAACTTTAAGTCCTACATGGTGGTGCAGTGGTTAAGCGCTGTGCTGTGGAGCTGTCGGCAGCAGTGACACAAGTTCAACGCCCGGCCAGGGAGATTCCCACATGGCGCAGCAGACCTCTCTTCCTTCACCTGCTGCTCCCTACAACAGTATATTTCCATCAATCTGCCTGTTCTGCTCCCCACTCTGTCTCTGGTGAACCCTCTCACCTCCCCCACGCCTCTGGCCTGTACCCCAGCTTGTATGCATAAATAAATAAATCTTTAAAAAAACAGGCATTAAAAAAAAGAAAAGAAATTTAATAGAATTAATATGCAATAGAGAGAAGAGAAAGAATATAATTTCCCAATGAAACATCCAAACTTACCCATCCTTTCATGGGTAAATGTCCAGTCAAACATTGTTGAACAAAATTGGAGCCATTGAGACCCAAAAGTTTGCCACAAGTCTGTCATGGGGCAGAATCATGTGTAGGCCAGAGGCAGGCAGTGAAAGAATTCAGCAGAGACAGAATGGAGAAGAACAGAATGGATAGATTTATTGAAATGTACTGCTAAGAGGAGCAGTGGGTGAGACAGGAGAGGTCTGCTGCCAAGAGAGTGATCCCAAGGCTCGGTTTATAGTCCAGACATCATTGACTGATTAGGGTGACTAGTCTTGGGTGTGTCCTTGAAGTTGTTTTTGGAGATTTCATAGAGTGGGGTCCTTGGGTTAACTCTGGGAAAAGTTTCACCAGAGATCCCCTGTCAGTGCCACTAGCGAGTTTCCCAGGCAAGTTCCTCAACAACACAGAGACATTAGTTACATCCAAAAAATGTAGGTTTATTATGAAAAGGGATAGAAGGAAAAGGACACTTGCATGGACACAAGTGGGCAGAATGAGATGCCCTGAAAGTGTCAGGTTTGCTAAAAGGGAAGCTTGAATGGTTGCGGGCCAGCAGCCTTGGGAGGAGAGCTGCTTCTGCTAAGGAAGTTCAGTGAATAGAAGCATCAGCATAGCCATAAGTCAAGGGCAGGCAGGAGGGCTGCTGCCCTGCAAAGGGAGAAAGTTGGTGGCAAGGCACTCCTGAATAGGTACAGGTGGGCAGAAGGGCCACTGCTCATTCCCTACAAACGAAAAGTTTAGCGAAAAGAAGCACCTGCATAGTCGATGGTGCGCAGAAGGACTGCTGCCGCGTGCCAGTACAGAAATTGCACTGATATAGTCTTTTCTTTGGGAGGGGATCATTCCTTTGTGGGATTATTAACTGCTGTTAAACCTAGCGATTTCTTCTCTATTTGCTTTGACTAGTTGTAGGGTAAATGAAAGAATGATCAAGATTTTCCACCCTACTGCCACTGGCATTAATGATGGACCCCTGCAGTCCTGTGCACATGACCGATGGTGGGCACCTGAAGTGGGATGTGGACGTGTATGAGTGGGCACACCTGGGCCTGGGGAGACTAAGCATATAAGGGCAGTGTCAAAGGAGAAGCAGCAGCAGTGAACACAATGTGGCAGCAGAGAACTGTGCAGTGGGATGCAGCAGAGAGACCACCAGAGAACACCACAGAGCACAGAGAGAGTAAAGATTTGCCTGGGGCACCCTTATGTTCATTGTGGCACTGTTTACAATAGCAAAGCTATGAAAGCAACCCAGATGTCCAAAAATAGATGATTGGATCAAGAATATGTGGTACATATGCACAATGGAATACTATTCAGCATTCAAAGAAGATAAACACATGCAATTTGCAGCGACATGGATGGAATTAGAGGGGATCGTACTCAGCGAAACAAGCAAGACAGAAAGAGAAAAATATTGTTTCACTTATAACAGGGCTATAGGGAAACCAAATAGGAGAGAGACACTTGGGGGGGTGGAGGGAGGGGGATGATAAGGGCACAAAATGGAGTAGAAAAGAACACAAGGGACCACGGAGATGGATCACAGGTGAATTGGTGGTGGGTTACCCAAGGGGAATACAAAATGTAAAAGATATAAATAACAATAAAAATACATATTAAAAAAAAAGAAAATCATCCCATTTAAAATTGTACCCCACCAAAAAACCTGGGAATAAAACTAAGAAGGTAGAAGAACTACACAAGGAAAATTATACAGCATTGTTAAAATATAGAAAGACACAAAGAAATGGATTAGAAGTATCAAGATTTTCAAAATGGCCACCCTACATAAAAAAATTTATAGATGTAGTGGAATGCAAATAAAAATCTCAATGACATTCTTCAAAAAAATGGAGCAAATGTTTTTGAAATTCATTCACATGGAATTACACACAAAAAAAAAAAAACCTTCTGCTTAAAAACCTGAAAAATGGAGGTATTTAATTTCAGACTTCAAACTATATTACAAAGCCATATAATTACACCAGCATGGGACAGGAACAAAAACAGACACACAGACCAATAGAATTGACAGTACAGAGGTAAAACCACATTATATGATCAACTAAGCTATGACAAAGGAGCAAAGCATATATACTGGAGCAAGGAAAGTCTCTTCAATAAATGGTGCTGGGGAAAAGAGGGCACAGAGATTTCATGACCTCTGGAGTGAGAAGCCATTAGCCACACCCAGGCAAACAAAGTTTTCACAAACATACACAGAACACCATCAGCCCTAGCTCAGCCTGGTAGAGGTGGATGCACCTCAGGGAGAGACACAGTGTGCACAAAAAGCTCAGACCCTCCAGGATAAGTGGTCATTGGCCTTGCCCACATCAACAGAATTCTCATGAAACTTCAAAGGACTCTGCTAGCCACAGCCAGGTCAGGTACTGAGTCAGGGAGCAATCCAATGTAGCCAAAGGCCATACAACCACAAGTGACAAACCTTCAGTAGCTGGCTCAGACAGACACCCACCAACCCCAGCAGCCCAGACACCCACCTGGACAACACACATCCAGCAGAACAAATACAAAAAACAAAAAATGGGGAAAAAGAAAAATACAAGTGGTTAAGCAAGACCCCCCAGGAAACAATACACCACTGAAAGAAAATCAGTTTCCAGAACTAAACAACAGTGACATGGAAGAATTTTTATACTTGACAGATGAAGAATTCAAAATTGCCTTGGACCTCCCTGGTGGCGCAGCGGTTTAGCGCTGCACTGTGGAGCTGTCGGCAACGGCGACACGAGTTCGATGCCAGGCCAGGGAGAATCCCACATGGTGGGGCAGACCTCTCCTGCCTCGCCCGCTGCTCTCCTCAGCAGTGTATTTCTGATCTGCCTGTTCTGCTACCTGCTCTGTCTCTGGTGAACCCTCTCGCCGCCCCACGCCTCTGGCCTGTACCCCAGCTTGTATGTAAAAATAAAAAATAAATCTTTAAAAAAAAAAAGGAATTCAAAATTGCCATAATTAAAAAACTCAAAATATTTGAGAGGTTCAGAAAAGGAAAAGAAAGCTATGAGAAACACAATCAATGAAAACACAAACAAGAGTGAGACTTCAAATAAGAAAATTAAGTAACTGCAAAATGTTAAAAGATCACTAGAGAAGCTTAAAAATTTGTGAAAAAAAGCCATGAGAATTGAATAGATGGTATAGAAGAATGAATTGCTATTCTTGAAGAATCATATAAAAAAGGAAAAAAAACACAAGAAATACTAAGGGATGAAAAAACAATTGAAAAATTATCTGACACCATAAGGAAAAGAAATATGTGTCATGGGAATCCCAGAAGAGAATAACAAGAGAACAGAAATTCTATGAAAGGAAATAACTGAAGATAACGTCTCAAACTTAAAGTGGGAAATGAGAATAAACATACAGGAAACTAGAAGGATGCCCAGCTAACATAATGAAAGGAAAACTACAGCAAAATACTTTATAGTAAACCTGAAAAGAGTCCTAACAGAAAAAAAATAATGACTTAACTTGGGAGAAGAAACAGATAATCTATAAAGGAAAACCAATTAAGTTCATATCAGATTTCTCTGAAGAAACACCACAGGCAAGAAGAGAATGATGTAATATATTCAAAAAACTCCAAGACAAAAAAAATGCTAGTGAAGAATACTTTATTCTGCAATGCTGTCCTTCCATTATGATGGAAATATTAAGATCTTCCTCCAAAATATAAGGAAATTCACTACTACTAAACTAAATATTCAAAAAATATTACAAGATGCCTTAAAATTCAAAACAACAGAGGAATGAACAGGAAGAACTAAACAAGGTACTGAATAGAAGCATGAAACAATGAACAAAATGGCCATAACAGACTTCCATGTATCAATAATCACCTTACATGTAATGAACTAAACTCATCAATCAGAAGACAGAGAGTAGCATGGTGGATTAGAAAACAGAATTCAACCTTCTAAAATCTCCAGGGACAGACTGATACTCTAAAAATAAACATATACTGAAAATAACTACAGGATTGGAAAACAATTACATAAACAAATGACCCCCAAAAAGAAGGCAGGGGTAGACATATCAGATAAAATAGATTTCTGGCTAATAAAGGTGACAAGAGACAAGCACAGACACTATATAATGATCAAGGGTATTATTTATACACCAAGACATAAACTCATCAATACATATACACCAAATAAATAAGCATCAAAAATACATAGACAATTACTACCATCTCTGAAAATAGACATTGGAGAAAATGCCTACATGGTGGAAGACGTCAACATTCCACTCTCACTAATGGATGGATCACTGAAACAAAAAAATAAACAAATGGATCTAAGAATTTTATTGGACACTGCATCCTCAAAAAATTGAATACATATTTTTCTCAAGTATGCATGGATCATTTTCCAGGATTGCCCGCATATTGGACCACAAAACAAATACCAGGTTTGTGAAGATCAAATTCATACCAAAGAGCTTCTCTGACCATAAATCATCAAACTAGAAATCAACTATGAAAATTGATTTCTAGAACTCACTTCCTTACACAGGACTGAACAAAATGTTACCAAAACACCAATATATTAATGAAGACATTTTAAAATACCTCAAGATATATAAAATGAGGACACAATCTTTAAGTGTATGGGAACACCAAGAGCAGTAACAAGAGGAAATCATCCATCAAGAAATAACTGCATCTTCCATTTCAAAGAACTAGAAAAAGAATAACCAAAAAAAAAAAAACCCAATTCAGTAGAAAAAAGGAAATAATAATAATTAAAGCAGAAATAACAAATAGAAATTTAAAAAGACATTCCAAAAGATCAATGAAACCAAAAGCTTGTTCTTTGAAAAAATAAACAAAATAGACAAACCTCTAACTAGTCTCACAAAGAAAAAAAGGGGAAAAACAGACAGTAGAAATCCAGAGGTTAATTAGAAATTACAATTGTTACAAGTTTAACAATCTAGATGACATGGACAAATTCTTAAATCTACACAATCAGCCAATGTTAAAGATGAAATGGAAAACTTAAACAACCCAATTACAAGTAGTGAAATTGATATGGTAATTAAACGCCTTCCAAAAAACAAAAGACTAGGACCAAATAGTTTCACAAGTAAGTTCAACCAAAAGTTCAAAGATGAACAAATAATTATCCTACAAAAACTCTTAAGAAATCAAGAAGGAATAGTACCAAATCAATTTAAACAAAGATAGCAGGAAAAAAGAAAACTACAGAACAATGTCTCTAGTGAACACAGATGCAAAATCCTTAATAAAACCTTCACAAAATGAATCCCATAATGCATCAAAAGGATTACTCATTACAGGGACAAAAGGATGGTCAACATCCAGAAATCAATTAACGTAATTCAACACATAAACAAAAAGAAAAACAAAAAACATATGATCGTAACAATAGATGCTGAGAAGGTATTTGATAAAGTTCAACATCCATTTATAATGAAGGTCCTTGAACAACCTGGGATAAAAGGAATATAACTTAGCATTAAAAAGCCATATGTGACAGACCCACAGCTACCATTATTCTTAATGGTGAAAAATGGAAAGCCTTCCTTTTTAGATCTGGCGCAAGACAAGGATGCCCATTCCCACCACTGTTTTTCAAAATATACTGAAAATCCTATCTAAAGCTATTAGACAGGAGAAAGACATGCATGGACTCCAAATGGGGAAAGAAGAAGTAAAAGTATCATTACTTGCAGATGATATAATATATGGAGAGAATCCAGCAAAATCCAAGCAAGTTAATTAAAACAAACTAGTTTAGTAACATAGCAGGTTACAAAATCAATACAAAAAATCAGTAGACTTCCAACATGCAAATAATCAGTATGAAAGAAATTAAGAAAATCAACCCATCTATAATCCTACGCAAAAGAAAGAAAGAAATACCTTGGGATAAACCTAACAAAAGAGGTGAAAGACCTATACAAAGTAAACTGTGAAACACTGTTAAAAGAAATAGGGGAAGACACAAAGAAATGGAAAGACATTCCCTTCTCAGGGATCAGAATTATCAATGATGCAATCAACTCTGAATGATGTGTGCATATTGGTATTATGCAAAGTGATGCAATATTACATCATTCTAGGCTGATTTAGGATGTTGTTGCAGTCCTACTGGATAAATTTACATGGTGAAACAAACGAAAGCTAATAAAAAGTTTTCAGGGTTATATTCATGTTCAGCACACCAAGATACTACAGATTAGGTCCTTTTTTAAGTCAGTAACGACCTCAATGTTGACCAGTGTAATGTTAATTCTTCCAATCCAAAAGCAGGGGATGTCTTTCCATTTTTTTGTGTCTTCTATTTCTTTTAACAAGTTTTATAATTTTCTTTGTATAGGTCCTAGGAATCTACACAAAGGACATAAAAACATTAATTCAAAAGGGTACCTACACCCCTATGTTTATTGCAGCACTTATTACAATAGGTAAGATATGGCAACAAAACAAATGCCCCAAAATAGATGACTGGATTAAGAATATGTAGTATATATAAACAATGGAATACTATTCACCAGTCAAAAAGGTAGACTCATGCCATTTTCAGCAATATGGATGCAGCTAGAAGGGATTATGTTCAGTGAAATATGCTAGAAGAAAAGAGAAAAATATCAGATGGTTTCACTTATAGGAGGAATGTTTGGGAACCAAATAAGGGATCAGGAAAACAATAGCAATAATAATAAATAAATAAAATTTAGCAGGCAACTATAAATCAGAAAGATTATCCAAAGGGGAGGGAGGTAGAGGAATCAAAACAAGGGAGAGAAGAGCACAAGGAGCTATGGTGATGGTTCAGAGGTGAATTGGTGATGGGAATTTTATAGGGAATACACCTGAAAGAAGAAAGCATGCAAGTATACATTGGACAAAAATGAACAATGATTTTTTACTATATATATATGTGTGTGTGTATGTATGTATGTATGTATGTATGTATATGTATATATGGTATATATGTATATGTATGTGTGTATATGTATATATGTATTTAACAATGATGTAACTTTTAATCATATATAAATTTAAAAAAGAAAAAAATTGAAATAAATAAATCATATTTCCTCTGGTTTAACTAAACTCTTAGAATCAGAAATGCACAGCGGTGTTAATAAAGGGTGAACAAAATTTTCAAAAACAAATGCATGACTAATATTTAAATGAATGTAATTTGATAGAAAATATCTTTAGCTAAATTGAGCAAAAACAGTAACTAATACAAAATAGTTATATGTCCCATATTAAAGAGAGCAGTGCAGAAATTTTTCTGACCTATTTGTGACTGAAAGGAATTAATATGTATTACATACGTATGTGCACAACTGTTTATGAAGCATATGGATTTGTTTCCATTTCTTTCCTCAAAACTCCCAACATTTTTTTTTAAACTTGAAAATCAAGTCTCCAAAAGTAGTCAGGTAATTCCAAATTCACATAAATCCAAACCTGAATAAATATGATTCTAAAATGTTTCTCTCAATTAATTTTATCTATCAACACACTAAAATACAGTATTTAATTTTCAGTACCTTTACACTGAACAGTTCCTGTTTATTCTAATGCAACATGTGACTCCCATTTTCCTTCTTGTATTAAAACCTATGTGTATGTACATGCACATGTACACACACACACTCGTACACGGACAAGCAGAGATGTGGCACTCATGCACTCCTCCTTCAGTTCTCAGGATAAGGCCTATGGTGACAATATAATGGACAGGGGAAAGACCATAAAAGAGGACTTTTCAGTTCCAAGAATCTCACAAACTCTTCTTATTACAGCTCCCCACTACTATAAACGCTCCACATAGCATTTTATACTAATTATAGTAAACAAATCTTCAGAATGATTAGACTAACCATACCAACTTATAGGGATTGGCTAAAATATTTTCCTACTTGTGAAGTGCACTCTTTCAGTAATATGTGTCCTACCTTTATTTTCATTTTTGTGCTCATATACTGTGATATGTAGAGTTTGGAAAATAAATTTCTAGGCTCATTTTTTTTTTAAGGCAAACAGTAACTTTATTTTTTTATTTATTTACTTTTGTTATTCATATATTTTACATCATTGTGTGTTCCCCATAGGTTACCCACCACCTGTTCACCTGTGGTCTAGGCTCTTTTTTTTTT
>PVIJ01008417.1:0-74419 GCA_004024925.1 Scalopus aquaticus | reverse complement strand
CTTCTCCACCCCAGAGGATGCTCTCTGTTTCTCCACCCCAGAGTATGCTCTCTGCTTCTCCACCCCAGAGTATGCTCTCTGCTTCTCCACCCCAGAGGATGCTCTCTGCTTCTCCACCCCAGAGGATGCTCTCTGTTTCTCCACCCCCTGGGGATGCTCTCTGCTTCTCTACCCCTGGGGATGCGCTCTGCTTCTCCACTCCGTGCAGATGCTCTCTGCTTCTCCACCCCAGACGCTTAGTCTTCAGTGGGATTAGAAGTCGCTGGTATTGGAAACATGAACTGCAACAAGTTGCACAGTCAGAGGAGCGCCTGAAGCCAAGTACGAACCCCCCCAGGCCCACAGCATCCGAAGGGCACCTCACCCAGCTCCACACCCTTACCTCCACGATGGCGCCGCTGGGCAGGCGGAGAAAATGGCGGAAGATCATCTGGACCCCACTGGGGTAAACGGTGGCTATGGTGACGTGCGAAGTGACATCCCCTGGACCCGGTGCAGACGCAGCCGCTTCCTCCTGGGGCTGGAGGTCACAGACGGAGGTGCCAGACCTGCTGCCTCGGCTTTTCCAGAGATAATCATACACTGCCACCTAGTGAGACCGCCCCCCGGCCCCCCAGCCCCAGAAAAGAAGAGAAAAAAATTAATTAACTTCTGGCACGAGCATAACCAATTTTAAATGATTTTACAATAAATCTGCAAGTCCCTGCCATCTGCAGAGCTGGTGTGTCATTCCATGCATATTTTTATGACATATATCTAAATAGTGAAGACAGACAAATCCCCGGTGTGTGCTCCATAAAGTTAATTCTGCACAGATGAAGCTGTAATTGGCTCCCAGATTAACCCAAAGTAGGATGATCAGCTGTGACAATGACAGTGTTGATTAAAAAAAATGCTTACGGACGGCTTTATGAATGGGTGTTTGTGTTCTCCCATCCGAAAGAAAGCTTGGCTCTTTCCTGCTTATTCGTATTGTGCAAAGTGCCGTGTCTGATGTCACCAACACAGAGGACCAGGTAACCGCAGCTCCCTCTCGCCACAGCACCTGGCAGAACCTGGCATCCTGGCAGGTCCTTCCTCCCTGGTGCCCCCAACTTCTGTGCTGGCTGGACTCTATTTGGGGGAGGATTTCTCAGGTACCCATCCTGTGCTAACACCGTGCACCCCGGGGACTTTAACTGACTTATGAATGAAAAGACATGGGCTATGCGATTGTCCAAAATGGGGCTGATGGAGGCTATCCACACCCACGTGTCCAAGACTGAGGCACCTCTGCTTTCATATATGTTTTCCTATGATTGCTGAGCTACATAGTGCTTCTAGAAACCCCAGTAATCACAGATGCCAGTTGTTTCAGAAGCAGACAGAGGAAAGCCCCTGATAGATGTCTTTCCTCACCGGCTCTCCTGAAGAGACATTTAAATGTCTTTGCAGAATCCACACCACCCTTTGCTCCTCCCGCCACCCCCGAGCTGTTCGCAAAGACTAAAAGTCCTCCGAACACAGGGCAGTTGAGAACATGAAGGACCGATCTGACCACTTCCAATTGAGCCCCATCTAGAACTATAAACTCCCGAGATTCCAACAAGTAACTTCTTTGAAAATGAAAAGGAACAATAAAAATCTGAACAGGCAGGTAAGGAGGTGGTGAAAGCCTTGAAATGGACCAGACACAGCTCAAAGCAAACGTCCACTGAAGGCGCCTTCTGGGTTGGGAAAAACATGGACAGGTGCACCGTGAGCTTCAAACTATTCTTGCCAGTAAGAATGGCACACATTAAAAAAACAGGCAACAACAAATGCTGGTGAGGATGTGGAGGAAAAAGAGCTCTCCTATACTGCTGGTGGGAATGCAGACTGGTCCAACCACTATGGAAAGCTGCATAGCAGGTCCTCAAATTACTAAAAATGGAGCGACCCTATAACCCAGCAATTCCACTGCTAGGAATCTACCCAAAGGACACAAAAATAGGAATTCAAAAGGATACCTGCACCCCTATGTTTACTGCAGCACTATTTATAATAAGTAAGACATGGAAACAACCCAGATGCCCGAAAATAGATGACTGGATCAAGAAGATGTGGTACATGTACACAATGGAATACTATTCAGCCATCAAAAAGATAAACTCATGCCATTCGCAGCAACATGGACAGAGCTGGAAGGGATGATGCTCAATGAAACAAACCAGAAGGAAAAAGAAAAATATCAAATGGTTTCACTGATAGGAGGACTATAGGGGAGGCAAATAAAGAATCAGGAAAAAAAATAACAATAATTAAAAAACAACAAAATTAGCAGGCAACCACAAATCAGAGACATCGGGCAAGGGAAGAGGAGTAAAAGGGATCAAAACAGGGAAGAGAAGAGCACAAGGGACTAGGGTGGTCCACAGGTGAATTGGTGGTGGGAATATTATGGGGAATACACAATGATGTAAAAGACATAAAAAAATAAAAATTAAAACAATTCTTGAGTGTGATGAGCGAGCAAGAAGGGGGTGAGTTTGCAACGGGCGCCTGGGGGCCAGTAAGAGCCACAGACACTTTGTTCGTAGAGCATCCAGGTGGCCGGGGACGGCGGCGTGGGAGGTGGGCTGGGGCCAGTGCGGCCAGGGGGCCATGAGTGGCTTCGAGGGCAGGGCTGGGGCAGCCTGTGAGCTGCCCTACTTCATGTCGCTTCCAGCAGGGAAGCAGCTAGAGGCTCGGTCGGGCTGACATTTGAGAACCACAGGCTGAGAGCAGGAGCCGAGGCAGCCCCTCGCTCCGCAGGAGTGCGCACACGGCAGGGTGGCCCCGACCGCAGGCAGTGAGAGCGCTTCTGAGCCGTCGCCGCGCACAGGAGGACCGAAGGGGCCCCAGGTTGGCCACTCCCCACTCTGCGCTGAGAGGAAGGGGCGCTCCAGGGGCAGGACAAACAGGCGAACCGGGGGCCGGGGATGACAGTCCGGGGACTCCCGGGAAGTCGATTACCTCTCGGGCCTGACTGTGTCTGAAGAAGAAACTCATAAACTATGCCAAACTCGGGGAACACAGATCGATCTGGTAATTGATTCCGCATCTGTTTGGTCTCCTGGAAAGACGTAAGGCCACAGCGCGCCCCGGGTTAGACCACCCCCTGCAGAGGCCCGGCCGGGGGCGCTCGGGCTTCTCCTCCTGCGCGCACAGCTGCCGGCCAGTGCGGGCGCTGCGTCTCTGGCAGCCCCGCAGGCCCGGCCCAGCCTCTGGATGTGAAAGGTGAAACCGCAGGCCGAGCAGAGGAAAGAAAGGAGGTGAGCACAAGCCCCCGAGAGTCCCCGGGGCCCGCCAGCCCACTGGGCTTGGGGCAGGGGAGAGGCGCAGCTGCTAGGCACGAGCAGGGCGGGCGCGAGCTGCAAAGGCCCGGCCTGGGCGGCTGGAGGCACTGGACCCCGCAGAGCCGCGCCCCGTGCAGAGGGAATTTGAGAACTGGCTCAGCGAGGGAGGGGGGTGCAGCCTGCCTGGATCTCTGGCTGGCGCAGGGTCTCGGCAAAGCACGTGCAGACAGGGACGGTCACACGCGTGTGTATGTGGCACACATGTGCATGCGAATTGTGTGTATTCGCAAAATCTATACAGTGTCTATATCATTTGTTGTATGGTATATACATTTGCTTTACTTACATATTGCATTTTTATTTTATTTATAGATTCTAGCTATACATGTATATTGTATTTGCACTTCTTTAAATATTCTATGTTCAGGACCTCCCTGGTGGCACAGCAGTTAAGCGCTGGGCTGTGGAGCTGTCGGCAGCAGCGATGCGGGTTCGAAGCCCAGCCGGGGAGAATCCCACATGGCGCGGCAGACCTCTCCTGCCTCGCCCGTTGCTCCCCTCAGCAGTGTATTTCTGATCTGCCTGTTCTGCTCCCCACTCTGTCTCTGGTGAAGCCTCTCGCCGCCCCACGCCTCTGGCCTGTACCCCAGCTGTATGTATAAATAAATAAATCTTTAAAATAAATAATAAATAAATAAATAAATCCCTTTAAAAATAAATAAATAAATATTCTATGTTCGTGTAGTTACATAAAATATATCATGCATTTCTCTATATAAATATACTTTGGATATAATGTATTAAATACAAATATGTTATGTCTGTTTTATCCATTTATATAGGATCTGTATGACATAACAAAGCATGCAATGTATATTCTTATACAGAAATATGGCTATTTGTACGTAATTTATTAAATAATAGACAGCACATGTTCTCATTTAAGTAAAAATACATCATGTATATTTTTATAAATATATGCATGTATTAAATTAAAATAGGTATTTCTATATCTTATGAGCATAAATATCATACCACATAAAAGTAGGTATGATCTGTATTTTATATATGCATATATACCTATATGCTATACATTACTTAAAATAGTTATGTGTATTTAATCTCTGTAAATACATTACATGAAATATGTATCCACATTTTTATGCATAGACACATCATATTTCACATTAGTGTATATACTTTATATATGTAAATGCATGATATGAAACGTGCATTATCTACATTTTCACACATAAATACACCTCAGGGTCACGCACCAAATAAAACAGGAGCCCTGGGCGTCTCGAAGCGGAAGCGCAACCCCACCTGCGGCTCTTGTTTTATTCCGCCGGTGACGGCAGCTGGCCTCGGGCGCCCCTTTGCAGACGGGGAGGTGGAGGCCCGGAACGTGAAGACGCCCCCAGTGTGGCGAAACTTGCAGCCCCCCAGTTCCGTCTGGGTGTGGACGAGGGACAGCAGCCTCGCCCGGGCAGCCCCTGGTGTGCGCTTCCCTGGCAGGACACTACCACGGCCCAGCGGGGGACCCTCCCTTCCAAACAGCGCCCCTTGTCCTCCGCGCCCTCCTGCTCTCCAGCTGCCCCGCAGGTCGCGGCCAGGCCGCCCTGACGCCTGACCCCGCGCCCCCACCCCTGCGCCCCGCGGTCACCGCTCCGCTCTCAGGGCTGGGCATGTGGCCACGCCCTCCACGGCGGGGTGGAGGGCAGAGAGACGGGTCAGAGGAAAGCTTCTGTCCTCCAAGCGGGACAGGGGTGCCGGCGGGGGGCGGGGCACCTCTTGGGGTGGGGGTGGCTGTCCTGGCGAAGGGCAGAGCCCGCCCCCCAGCCCCGGGGAGCAGCTCGCCGAGAGGTGGTCCCGGCTCTTTGGATTAAAGACTAACTGGGAAGGCCCGGAGAGTGTCTGTCTCCCCTCCCCTCGGGCATAAGCTCTGTGACTAAGCGGTGGGGTCGTTTCCAGAATTTCTCACTAGCAGTTCTTAAGCGAGGACAAGCCCCCGCCTGCCCTGCCCGCAGCAGACGCAGGACAGTGCGCCCTGGAGGGAGGAGCGGCCTCCCCCGAGAGCAGAAAACCCCAGAAACTCCCTGGAGATGGTTCAGGCACTGAGGCGAGGTGGTCCCCGCACAGGCGGTGCCCGCCTGCCCCTCTGGCCTGGGGTAACCGCTCTGCGATCTGAACGACGCTCAGAGCAGGCGGAAGCCACTGGGGAGGCTCAGCCTTGAAAGTGTCTTCAAGTCCTCCTGGGGGTGCAGAAAGTAGGGCGAGGCAGAGAGAGAAAGCTCGGGCTTTGTGCGGGGCGCAAGCAGAGCAGGCCCCGGGCCAAGGCTCCTCTCCAGCCCCGCCCGCCCGACTCCGGACTCCTCTCCCTTCCCTGGGACCCAGCTGCTGAGTCACCCGCTGGCCGGGGAGTTACTCACCAAGCCAGCGGCCCGTCTCCGTGCCGCCCTGCCCGCCTGACTGTGTCGGGCCAGGAGGGCAGGCTCAGAGGACGCGAGCTATGTGTTGGGGCAGGCCGGGCACCTGGACATGCGGGTCGGGGGGCGTGGCGTAAGGAAGCAGCCTGTGCCTCTGCAGACGCCTTTGTTCCCCTTTGTCTGTGCGACGATGGGCCGTGCAGACTGCAGCCCAGCAGGAGGCCGAGAGGCGCCCTGGACCTGCCTCCGAAGGCGCCTGCGCCCAGGGCAGCAGCCGCACGAGCTGGCACACGCAGGCCAGGTGCGGGCGGGGGCGTCCCGCACGCGCGAGGCTTCGCGGAATCATGGCTCAGCGGAAAAACGCACAGGGCAATCACGGGGTGTGGGGGAGACCGGCCGGGCAGGTTCCTGGGCCGCGAGCTTCATGGGAGAGTTTCACTAAAGCAGGACCGTGACGCTGGTAACTGCATTATAATGGTCTGATGCGAACGGCCGTCCCGGGGGCTTGTTTATGCCGCCATAATCCCGCGCTGCGCCCATGCACAGCGCAGACACATTCTTCACAGCCCTCGGGGGGTTCCTGGCTTATCTCCCTGGAATCTTTGAGTGGACACTTTCTAGCAGCCTCGTAGCACTGGGTGTTACGATCGGTACCGAAACTAAGTCCACTTCTATCAGCTGCCTCGCCGGTCACCTGACACGGTTCCCAACCCAGAGCTGCTTGTCCAGCTTTCAGATTACCAGTCTGTTCTCTCAGATCTATTATCTTTGTCTTCTGTCTGCAAAGACAGTCAGCAAAGCACTTTTGGGGACAACCTGGGTAGACGTTGAGGTGTGTCGCTGAGAGGAGTGAGTCATAAGCGGAAGGCAGTTACCCAATGGTCTCGCTCACTAATGGCACATACAAAACCAGACACAACAGAAATGACTCTCCAAGCCCATGAAAATTATGGTGGGGACCGTAGATGGAGGGGCCCTGTAATAGAGTGTTGCCCAAGGGCTTTGGGGGAGGGAGAGAGAAGAATCCATGAAGGGGAGAAGCTGCACCCCAAATCATCAAGTTAATAAGCAGTTGGCAAATCAACCAAATCTGAGATGAAAACCCAACCTCAACCAGGTCTTTCAACACACCTACTTCCTTTACACAGGAGACAGAGAGGAAGTAGGGGGAAGTAGAACGGAAGTCTCAGTTTTCACAGCGGCAGCTAGTTTTGCAAGATAGTACAAAAGGATCATAAATGAAGTAACCCGCAGGAATGACACGGTCCTGTTCTTTCAAAACGTTTCATAAAATTCCTTGGAAACCATACACATACATTCATTTCTCTGCACAAAGGAAAAATAAGAGGTTTTAAGGACATCTCAGTTGATTATCAAAAACCGATTTCAAAACTGGGGAGTTTTAATGACGTTTTAAAAACGAAGCTGTTAAATTTCTTTACTATTTTAATCAGAGGTGTTGCCATTGATTATCTTCTGTTAAATTAGCTCAGTGGAGAGCTATGACGGATTTTGAGTGGCTGTGTTGAAAATGCCCAATTCAAGTTGGCCTGTGGCTTTGTGGTGTAATATCGTCAACCCTGGCAGGAATTTACTTGTGCGAAGAATCAGCCATGGAGAAGATTAAGCTAGAGATGGGCTTGACGTTCAAGCTGGGGAGGAGGCAAGCGGGGACCCCTGCCCCCCAGAGGCTGCCGGGGCATCTGTCTCAGCCTCAGCCGTAGATGTGGGCGGGCAGAGTGAAAGCCGCCATCTCCAGAGTTTTCGTCTTTCATAGGTTTTTCGTTCCAAGGTCACCAAGTGATCACACAGAGACCGGGGCTGCAGGCCAGTATAATGAGCACTGCAGAGGAAACAGTCGGTCCAGGTATACAGGAAACCCTGGATTCGGGGTTATGGGGTCCTTGCAAGCCTACAGAGACTTTAGGTAACCGTCCTAGGACTTCAGAGAGCCCATGCGCTCCCTGCATTTTCTGTCCATGAAGAAATGATATTTCTTGGTAGAGACTAGGCTGTGGGGGGTGGGGGTGAGGGAGATGTGCAAGAGGCAGCTGAAGGACACATACATGGGGTAAAGACATCCTTGAGGCATTATTTAATTATCCTCACAAGCACGAACCAAGAATAAAGAAGCAAAGAAAGACTTATTCTGAAGAAAATCATCCTGACTGCAGCAAAGGTAGAAATTCTGAAGATTATCAAATGGTGTTTGTACCTGACGGGAAAAACATCCCGGAGGAGACAAACTGTGACGAGGCAGAGTCACCCCTGAAATAGGCCAGTGGGGAATGAAAAGTCACAAATAATGTGCTTTCAACCAAGGAAAGGAGCCAGGCGACAGAGTTCAAAGCTCCAGAAGCAACTGGACATCAGCAGTTGCTCCTCCAGAACTGGAAAGAGATGGACGATGCAGAAAGCACACACGTCAGAGGGGGCCTGAGCACTGAGAGATGTGTGTGCTCCTGGAAGGCTGTCATCTCACACACGCTGTACAATGCATGATCGATCCGCTCTATTATTTAACTTTCCAAAAGATGTAACAGTACAGATACGCTCACCATCATAGTCAGCATTAATTTACAGTGGGGGAAATAATTAGAATCTCACTTTTTCTGAAGAATAGAGTGAAAATGTAAACAATGCATCGCCTGCGGGCAAGTGCTTTATCAAGTTGACAGGTGCATTTGAATTTCCAGGGGTGGGGGGAGAAGAGGTTATTTATGTGTCATTTTAATAGAAAGTCACCATCGAGATGGACAGCAGACTTTATCAGTACTGCTGTTTGCAACTAATCCTCCAATTTAGTACCCCATGAAAATACCTGCAACAAAACCTGTCCATTTTTCTTTTACACTCCATTATGGAAAAATCAATATGGGCGCTATTCATCGCAAATCTCCTGCTCGCGGTGTCTGCGCCAGAAGATGCAGACGCCTGCAGCTGGCACTCCTCTGCACCCATTGCTTGCACCCCGATTCTACCCCACCCCTCCTGGCCCTTGCTCCCGTGTGTAAATGGATGGCAGCCAGCACCCCAAATATCATGACTTTGAGGTGAATGTCCTCTGATGTTGGCTTTATTTTGGGGTTCAATGTTTCTTACTGAGTTAATGTCGGTTGACATCATCTCCATAACAGGACCCCATCAAGCGTTGTGGCCCCAGCGTGCCCCCCACCCAAGTGCCTTCATTCACCCCACAAACCCCATTCCCCCTCCAGCTGTGTCTCGCCCCTGCCTGCCCCATCCCCTGCCTCTGGTTGGCCCCCTTCCATGGTCAGCTTTCCAGAGTTAGCTCTTTGGTTTGACTTTACCTGTTTTAGAGCCAAGAGAAGGAATTAGTTGCTTTCCAAACTTAATAGCTTCCTTTTTTTAACCTCTTTTTAATTTTTTTTTTAGATTTATTTATGCATACAAGCTGGGGTGCAAGCCAGAGGCATGGGGCAGCGAGAGGGTTCCCCAGAGACAGAGTGGGGAGCAGAACAGGCAGATGGATGGAAACACAATGCTGAGGGGAGCAGCGGGCGAGGCAGGAGAGGTCTGCTGCGCCCTGTGAGAATCTCCCCGGCCAGGCGTCGAACTCGCGCTGCCGCTGCCGACAGCTCTACAGCGCAGCACTTAACTGCTGCGCCACCAAGGAGGCCTTTAATCTTTTTTTTTTTAAACATTCGAGCAGTGAAGACTAACTGGTAAATTTAGTTACTGGTAACTGAGTGTCTAACATTAGCTGGACAACGCATCCAGGCCACATTAAGCAATAACCAAGCTGTCACCCGAGACAGAGTCTGACTCTATTTTCCAGAAAACTGGTCTTTGCTTTATGTGTAGAACATCCCTACCCAATTCTATCTCCATTTCCATATGTTCAATGGGAAAAATTCTGCTACCTCCCAAAGCAAATATAGACAAGGAGCCTGCCATCAAGGTCATAACCATCAACCACAAACCTACATGAGACTAATTATCAAAGAGTTCAAATTCAACCTGTCCCCCTCTGGAATCATCTTTAAGACAGAATATTTATGTGCTACCTCTTTTTTCCCCTTCAATCACCAAAATTGCATATTTGTCGGATATTTTTTGGCTCAATGAGTGCTTGATGAAGCAAAAATTCACACATTTATTTTTGCTACTGGACAGGTTAGCAAAAACTGAGCATTATAGAACAACATTAAAAAACACAAATAAGCTTTTGGATATCAAGAGTCTAGTTAACCTAAACTGAGGTCAAATGAATGAAGCACATGCCTACAGATGCTGAAGATAGGCTCTCAACACACGCTCCACACCCGTTACAGACGCAGAAAAACCAAGGGCACAATCCCAGCTATGCTTTTAATCACAAGTCCCCTTCTACAGTCCCTTTTTTTTTTTAAAGATTTATTTATTCACACAAGCTGGGGTACAGGCCAGAGGCGTCGGGCAGTGAGAGGGTTCACCAGAGACAGAGTGGGGAGCAGAACAGGCAGATCAATGGAAACACACTGCTGAGGGGAGCAGCAGGCGAGGCAGGAGAGGTCTGCCGCGCCATGTGGGAATTTGCCCGGCAAGGTGTCGAACTCGCGTCGCCGCTGCCAACAGCTCCACAGCGCTGCGCTTAACCACTGTGCCACCAGGGAGGCCCCTTCTTCTTAAAGTAGCCAGGGGGACTCTGTTCTCCAAAACCCATAACCCTGAGAGAAACCTCTCAAGGACTGCCCCAGACAATTTCCCAGTAAGGGATAAACTATTATTTCCATTTTAGCATCCCAATTTTGTATGTCCTTTTGAATTGAGTGTTACAATTCTTATAACAGTCAAACTATGGAAACACCCTAAGTGCCCAAGGACAGAGGAGTAGATTAAGAAGATGTGGTCTATATAACCCCCCACGGAATACTACTCAGCCAAGAAAAAGATGAGCTGCCATTTGTGACAACCTGGATGAACCTGGAGGGGATGATGTTAAAGTTGAATAAGCCAAAGGAAGAGAGACAAATACAAGATGATTTCATGATTCATATGTTGGATATTTTTAAAAAAGCAAAACAAAGGAATAGACAAAACCAAATCAAACAAACCATGCAGACCACAGAATCTGACTGCAGAATTGAGGCTCCCGAGGGAGGGTGGGAACAGAAGCACTGGAAGGAGGAGAGGACTCCTGGGGCTTTGGTTGGGAGTGTGGTGTGGTGACAGACATCTGAAGAGACTTGGACCTGCACCCCTAAATAAGATAGAGTGTTGTAAACCACTGTTACCCCAATAAACATCAAGGGTGGAACCCTACAAATAACCAGCTCTTACCATTCCTCATTAGCAGCTTCCTCTCCGGAGCCACTGCCGCTGCTCTCTATCAGCCTCAATTCCAAGGACTATTCACCTCCCCAGCTCCTTTCTCCCCAGACTGAGGAACAGGATCTTTGGGAGGCAAATAAATTCTCTGCTAGGAACAAACTCTTTGAGACACGATGTTGTCAGTTCCTATTATTCACTGGTATAACAAAAACTTGTCTCAAATAAGGTTTCTCTTGAAAAAACAACCTTCATTCAGTCCTGGGCACTAGTCACTACAGTCTATAAATGAAGAAGTTGAAACGGAAACATGTTTAAAACATCAATAAAAGTAGAAAAGCCATGAAATGGTGTTCAGAAAACATTTCTGACAGAACGCTAAGAAACCCAAAAGAGAAGGATGCTTATTTAACATGAAAAAGAATGTTTCCCATAAACCAAAGGCAATGTGGTTCCCAACATTACCGAATTAAACAAAAAAATGAGTGGTGTTTGTTTTCACTATGCAGTTGAAAAGAGTCCTGAAATTATGAGTCATTTCAGAAGATAATATTATGAGATATTTAATTCATGTCATATTAATTGAAATATATATATATATATATATATAATATATATTGGGTGGGGAATAGAGTGGGCAAGAGTGGCTTATTGTTCCAGGAAAATGAAAGGTAGTAAAGAGAAAAAAGACTCTTTGTAGTTTAATAGAAGGGTTCAGTACTTTTCTTCTCTAAGAGCACAAGCAGTTAAAAGGTCTAAAAAGAGGTTTTATTCAAACTAAATTTAAAATAACTAGCAAGTACCTTAAAATGTTCCAACCTATATAAAGAACACTGGCAGGTCTCCTTGAGAGATCTAAAATGAAGGTATTAGTTAATTAATTATAGGCCTGAAATAATGATTGCAAGTTATAAATATTTGGGGGAGAATGAGGGGTCTATTGGAAGAGGCCTGGTAGGATGACTCTATCACACCCCCACTCAAATGGAATGCCGGGGCACAGACCTGGCTTATCACCCTATATATACAGACAATGAGTAGAATGGCATATTTAGCCCCAAATATTTCCTGGTGTACTCCTGTCTTTAATATTTAAGAGACACTTGCTGATAGTTCAGGATAGTTAGGGAAGAGATGGAACCATTCACACACCAAAATTAATTCCCAAGTAATTCAAAGATTAAAATGGCCAAGGAAAACCATTTTTTAAAAAACTAGCAATGGGGCCTCCCTGGTGGCCTACGAGTTGAGTCTCAGCCCTACCACCGTGACGAGGTCAGTCCCTGGCCGGGGAGCTTCCCACAGGGCGCAGCAGACTTCTCCTGTCCACCGCTGCTCCCCTCAGCAGTGGATTTCCGTGGCTTTGCCTGTTCTGCTCCCCGCTCTGTCTCTGGTGAGTCCTCTCACCGCCCCACACCTCTGGCCTGCACCCCAGCTTGTATGCTTAAATAAATAAATCTTTAAAAAAAAAAAGGATTGAAATGTTAAATAATAGGAAACAGAGCTTATCGGCTCAGGCTTCAAGGCCATAGATGATGTAACATATTAACATACAAATGCTAATGCATGCTCATAGGATTGCTAATTGCCCTGGAGAGTCTTTAAGCACACTGACATCTGTAAGTAGAGATGCACAGGTACTCTCTCTGTGTGTAATCACATATAATGTATATATAAGAACATAGGCAATACATATCATTCCATAAGGATATTGTTAATACCCAATAATGTAACAAATATAGACATCACAAACACATAAAGACATACATAAAACCTCAATCTGGGGGCGATCAGGAAATCGTTCTATTTTGCCCTTTACTCTTTTTTGTCTACTCCAATTTTTCCTGGCAGGAACACGGACCCCAGTGATGATAGCAAATAATCCAGGCATCATCCAGAAATGAATCCCTTATGCAGGGGGAATACACAACGTAAAAGACAGAAATAACAATTAAAAAAAAAAACCAACAACAACAGACCAGAAATGAATCCCTCTCTCGGGAAACGACCCCCCCTCCTCCCCTCCTTCCCAGGCAAGAAACCCTGTCTCTTTCAACTCCGTTCTGCGGGGGCCGCCTCTGGGAAATGGCGCTGAATTTCCCCATTAAGCAGTTTCCTAAGGAGCAACCAGATCAGGCGCTCGCTGCACCAGTTCTTCGGATTTTTGATTTCAAAACATGTCGTTGGCAGCGGCGGGCAGGGGGCTCGGGGGCTGCGGAGTTGGCAGGGACCGGGATACACAGAGGGGGTGCCTCCCGCCCTAGCAGCCCGCAGAGGCCGGCGCCGGGTCCCAGGACCACCCCCACCCCCCACCCCAGCTAAGGGGTCCGCGGCGGTCACTTCCGGCGGGCAGGACTGGCCACGGACACAGGCAGGGGCTTTCCTGGGGGGCTTCATTGCAGCGTCGTTCCGGGGCTTCCCGCCAAAGCAGAGCCCACTGCTCCCCAAGGAGCGATGGCACGGAAAATTGCACCCCTGCCCACACCGCTGTCCCGGCTTGGAGAAGCCTCAGCTGGCCCCGGTGTCGCGGACAGATTTGCAGAAAACGACAAAGGAGGCAGAGGACATGAATGAATTTTATTTTTTCGCACTTGGCAGAAACCAAACAAAAACTAAGAGAGGGGGAGGAGCCCAGCACGATGCAAGGGGAGACTGTCTCCCACGTCGCTCTGGGCCGAGGCCCGAGACCAGGCGCTGGCGGCCCGCCTCACGCAGCTTTCACCTTGACAGCCGCGTGCAGCTTGCACGGTCCCCTCCCCGCGCGCTCCTGCTGGCCCCTCTCGCGCCTGCAGCTGCGCTGTGCTCCGTGGCCATAAACCCATCCGTTTGTGTCATCTCGGGGCAAAAAGCCCCACGACGAGAAGCAGCGGGGCTGGGAATGATGCATCTCCCGGCCTGCGTTCACCATCTTCCTCGCTGGGAAAGCGGGCGAGGCGGCCTCTTCTTCCGAGAACCGCAGCGAGCCAGCCGCCTCGGCCCGGCAGACAGCAGTGACATGAAGGATTCATCGCCCGCGTGGACGCGCCCCGCAGGACCCCAACGCCTCGCCCCTCAGCCGTCGGAGGCCGGGGCTGCGCCAGGCGCACTTAGGGCGCACGTGATGGATGCGCCTCCAGCTGCTCCAGGCAAGCGCGTCCCAGATCCATCAAGTTCCTGAGCGCGCGCGGTGAGACGCTGTCTCTGCGGCTCAGCTCCTCCGCCACCCGGGCTCTGGGGCCCCAACACGCACGGCGGCAAATGTCCTCAGTCCCGGCACTCGCTTGCTCTGCCCTCCCTGAGCCTGGGCGGCCACCATACAGGTTCGGCAGCTAGTGCCTCACCAGCACTTCCTTGGGAGGGGACTATGCTGCCACTGTCCTCGCAGGCCCTGCCCGGCCCTTTCAGGAGTGAGGTGCCTCCAGGGCAGCGTCAGGTGAGGGCGGGATGGCCCGTAGGGTCTCACACCGGCCTGGGGCAGACGCGCGTCCCAGCTCGGCCTGACCGCAGGCTGAGCGGCACCTCCCAAGCTTGGAGCCTCAGATGCATCGGGCAGCCAAGCTGGTTCACAGGGACTCCGGGGCAGCTCCTTGCCCCCAGCTTCCAAGCGTGGGCACCCACTTCTCCCCGCAGACCCAGGGAGCGCTCCCAAAGGTGGGTCACATCCTCCTGCCTTCAGGGCGGTCCTCACTTATCCTGCCGCTGTCAGCAGCAGAGGTCACAGGGGACCTGTCCCCATCCCCACCCAGCAGATGGAAATTTCACTTATCTCTGCTCTGGCTGTTATAAACCACAGGCGCTGCCTGGACACCCCCTGCAGCCCTGCAGCCATTCAACAAACACTGAGCAGCCACGGCGGTTTTGCTGGCCCATCCTCGCCAACAGAGCAGTCACGTCTCACACAGTCCTGGCGCTTTGGTTTTCTCTTTCCGCTCACAGTCACATGGCCCAGGCTTGGGGTCAAGTCCAGACTGGTTCTCCGAGCGGTTTCACCAAATGTCTGACATTTGCAGAGATGTCTTGGTCCACATCGTCTCTTCTTTATTTTTCTCCAAAGTAAAAACAAGTAACAAGAAGACGCAGGCTTCCATTTCAGTGCCGACTTTTATGGAAGGAAGTCGACACACTTAGAATCCTTTCCCACAGATGGCTGTCTCAACCTTCTGGGCTGTGACATCAAATAAACCCGCAGGTTTCGGTTGTTGATGTTTTAACGACAGGCTGGTGGTCTGGCCGGGCCAGACTTTATGTGTGAGGAAAAAATAAAATTTTATTTGATGCTTGCAGACTAAATAATTCTTTTCAAGAAGAATGTTTATGGATGTTGAAGCATGAGATGCATCGGGGTGGGAGGAAAGAGCAGCCCCCACCCCCTCGTCACATTCTTTTAATTAAGAGTCTGCTGATTAAAGTTCATTAGCGGGCGCATTTCCCATTCCTGGAACCCTAACAGGCTCAAGATGTCACGTTAAGTGTCTCCCCGGACTTCTGTCCTGGAGGGCGCCTATGGGAACCTAGAGCCCACGGACAAGCCTGCCCTCCACTTCCTGGTCAGACAGGTGCCTGTTCAGGTAGACAGGTACCTGCCCAGGTAGGCACCTGCTCAGGTAGGTGGGTAGGTACCTGCTCAGATAGATAGGTACCTGCCCAGGTAGGTACCTGCTCAGGTAGACAGGTATCTGCCCAGGTAGGTACCTACTCAGGTAGACAGGTACCTGACCAGGTAGGTACCTGCCCAGGTGGACAGGTGCCTCCCCAGGTAGGTACCAGCTCAGGTAGACAGGTACCTGGTCAGGTAGATATCTGCTCAGGTAGGTACCTGCTCAGGTAGACAGGTGCCTGCCAGGTAGGTACCTAGGTGCCTGCCCAGGTTGGTACCTGCTCAGGTAGACAGGTGCCTGCCAGGTAGGTACCAGCTCAGGTATACAGGTACCTGGCCAGGGAGGTACCTGCTCAACTAGGTACCTTCTCAGGTAGACAGGTGCCTGCCCAGGTAGGTGTCATCCACACAAGTCGTGATTGCCTGGATGGTGTTGCCACATCAGACTTTGTCATGGGGTCACTTTGTTCCAGGGAGAAGACACTTGAAAGCCCCGTCAGACCCACAGCCCTCATCCCGCCGCTCACCTCGACTGCAACACCCTCGGAGAAACTGTCCCTCGGCCAGAACGAGCTCCACGGTCTCCTCCACCCAGGACCACAGGGGCGTGTGATCGCAAGGTCAGGAGACCTTCTGGTGCCCAGCGAGCCAGGTCCGGGGAAGGGGGCGCTGGGGAGCATGCAGGGTCCCCCCAAGTCAAAAACAGGAGCGCGCGCTCACGGCTTTGTGTATTTTGTCTCTTGCTCTGCCGCGCCGAGGATTTCCTGAGCTTGCGCGTGCGGGTACACCGCGTTGGGCGCCAAGGAGCTCAGCGGCACTCGCGCACAGGTATTTCTGCCATTTTCTCATGGAGGTAACGCATGTCAACATTTTTCAGAGGTAGATGACAACCTAGATTTTTTAAAATGATTTTTGACGTTTAACAGTGCAAAAGTCTAAATTTTATCCTTTAACAAAGGTGGGCCGCCATCCCCAAGTCTTGGAAACACACCTGCATAATCACGGATTCAGTCGCCCTAGGGGAGAGACCCGGGCGGCAGGCAAAGACCACACTGCACACAAGCGTGCCTCTCTCTAGAAACTTTCGTAGGTCTCAGTCTCGCTTAAGTCTCCTTCAATTATTACGGGGAAATTAAAATCCTAAAGTTATGGCTGTTGAAATGACAAGAGCTTGGCGGGGTTGAGGGGTGGCAGAAGCAGCAGCTATGGGTAATTTCATCAGGACCCACACTTCCCGCTGGACCCCAGCTGGATCACAGAAGGCCGTTACTCCTGCCGGACACACATCAACACGAGCTTCTCAAAGGGCTCCCCAAGACAGCCAGGAGCCTCCCCGACAAAGCACAAAAACCAGGGAAGATACAACCCAGCAATACCACTCCTGGGAATCTACCCATAAGGCACAAAAACACTAATCCAAAAGTACACCTGCACCCCTATGTTTATTGCAGCACTGTTTACAATAGCTAAGTTATGGAAACAACCCGGATGCCCAAAAACAGATGACTGGATCAAGAAGATGTGGTACATGCACACAATGGAATACTACTCAGCCATCAAAAAGATAAATTCAGGCCATTTGCAGCAACATGGATGGAGCTATAAGGGATGGTGCTCAGTGAAATAAGCCAGAAGGAAAAAGAAAAACACTGAATGGTTTCACTTATAGGAGGAATATAGGGGAACCAAATAAGAGACCAGAAGGAGAAAATAACACAGAAAACAAAAACAAAAGCAAACACTAGCAGGCAACCACCAGTAAGAGACATTGTGCAGGGGAGTGGGAGGCAGAGGGACCAAAACAGAGGCGAGAAGAGCACAAGGGACTAGGGTGACGGGTCACGGGTGAATTGGTGGGGGAGACCCACGGGGAATACACAGTAATGTAAAGGATATAAATAAATAAATATATATATTTATTTATTTATTTATTTATATGTGCGTGTGTGTATAAACAAACAGGGAAGCTGCCACACCCACACCAAGCACGTGCCCTGAGAAAGAACAAGGGGACGCTGCCACCGACCGCACACTGGACACCCAGGATGTCCCTCCCTTCGCGGGTCCAGCTGGCTCATCCCCCAGACCTGGCTTATCTCGGGGGGCTGGTCCCCCAGGTCTGGACGGGCTTCCTATACTATCTTCATTCAGAGCGCATTGACAACGTGAGAATTAGCTGGGGGGGGGGATGGGGAGGGCGGGACGGAGCGCCCACGTCCACTGGCGGGGGTGGGTGGGGACGCCGCGCCCACGTCCGCCGGGGGGAGAAGACGCCGCGCCCACGCCCACATGCCGTCTCTGGGGCTGCGCCCTGGGAGGGACGCGGGGACGCGCCAGGGTGCCTGTCGCAGGCGAGACCTTCCCCAAGCAACATCCCGGTCCCCGCAGACCCGGCTCCTCTCCGCAGCAGCCCTGCGCCCCCGTGGCCTGCTCGCTGTCCTGTGGGTCCGTCTGGGGCCTGCGCCCCCCGAGCGCTCCGTGGCGCCTCCCGCAGCTCCGCCTCCCTCGCCCGCGCCCACACCGCCCGCGTCAGCCCCGCTGACACCGGGAGGACGCTGCTCCCCTCTTCTCTCCCGCGCCTGAGGAAGCACCCACTTCATAAGCGAGAGTGAAGAGGAGAAGGCAGCAGTGGGAGGTTGGAGGCCACGAGTTCCCGGACCCGCTGCCTCCTTACACAAGGAGAGGTGCCCCCGGGGTTTCTCTCAGGCTCTCACTACTGCGGCCTGAGTTCGAGCCCTGGCCAGGGAGCTTCCCACAGGGCGCAGCAGACCCCTCCTGTCTCCCTGCTCAGCAGTGGGTTTCAGGGTATCTGCCTCTTCTGCCCTCACTCCGCGCACCAGGCCACCGGACCCGCGTGCACTTTCTCCCCTTGCGCCTCAGAAAACAGCACAGAAACTCTAAGCTGTTTTCAACTCACTGATGACCTGTCCACTAAAAACGTGCATGAGAGGCGCTAAGACACCTCTGAACAGGTCCAGTTGTGGACGGGGAAGTTAGGAAGTGGGTGCAGGTGATCAGTTAGGAACAGGGTGCCCCAAGCCCATCTATTAATCTGAATAAGCCGTGGGAACCAGGAGGCGCCCCCCAAGCCCAGGTGCCCTCGGACCATTCATCAGGCTGACTGGAGAACAATCCTGGGGCCAGGGGGGCCCCAACTTAATTAAAAACAGAATGTGCCGAACTCAACACACTGGCACAAAGCTAAAGCAACAGGCCAAAGCTGGGTCCAGAAGCCAGGACAGGTGACTGGGCAAACCCGGGAGACCTTAGTAGCCTTAGAAGACCCCACGGGCACAGCTGGTCAGCAAGAGACACGAGGTGGAGACCCCCATGGCCAGACCCCCACTCCTGGCCCACAATACCCATGTGGGCACTAGCTAACCCTCTCAGGGGCTGCCCCTCGGGGCCCCTCTCTGCTCAGAGCTTTCCGGTCCTCCCTCTTGTCTATCAATAAATCTCTTGCTTTTCTGTAACTCTTGTCTCAACACTGAATTCTTTCCTCTCCATAGGAGAGGAACCACGAACGAAGAGCGTGCCCAAGGGTCCCGTTGAGGACCGATTCAACCGTCGGATGATGGTTTTGTAGCACTGACCTTCGAGCATGGACTGTTCAAGGCCCAGCGCCACCTGCAGCGTGAGAGGGCAGCAGGGCCTGGGTCTGAGGCAAGCCCATCTAGACTCTCTGGCCTCCAAATGCAAAGATAGAAGAAACGCTTGCATTTCCTTCTTGTAAAACGCATGCTGCTTCCATAGAAAAAAGAAAAGGACGTTGTTTAATGCTTTACATGAAATTCCATTTCCACCACATAATTATTAACAGATAAGTAGCTCCTGCATTATTAATAAGAATAAATAATAAGATGGCAGTTAAAGAACTTTTGTTAATGACTTGTTCATTAATATGTTAGCAGTTGGCTGTTTCATCATGAAGAGAAATTAGGGTAAGACAGTAGGACAATTCCGTAAATAATAAAACGGAAAGCTGTGGACTGGGGCTCAGTTAATTACAAATCTCTCTGGTGCCTGGACTCTGAAGGGGGAATTTGCATTCCCATAGAGAAGCAGTTCAAAGCTGATCGGCGCTCGGCTCCAACAAAACTCGCCCGGGTCCCTTTGAGTTGAAGTTTGTTTACTCTTAGAGAAACTTGATTTCCTGTGTCTGAGGGAAATAAGCTTATAAAAAAAAGATGAAAAGACCGCTCTAGAGCAGTCCAGTAAGGGATGCGAACAAATTAAGTGTTAATGAATCAAAAACATGTGGGTCACACTTCACTTCAAATAGAAACAATGGTTCCACCAAGGGTGTGCGAGCTTAGCACAGCATCAAGAGCTTTTGTGGCTCTGGAAACTCAGGGTGCAAGGAATCTTCCGGGGACCCATCGCCTCGCTTTAGAAGGGACCAGTCTCTCCGGCACCAAGTGACCTTTACGGAACATGACGGTCTGCAACAGGCAACTCGGAACCCACCTTCCAGGAGCCGGGACAGGGCATTGGGCATGGAGGAGGTGGGTGTAGCTCTCCCAGACCACCCGCTGGCCCACATCTTCCTCTCCCCTGCTCCTCGCAACTTTCAAAACAAAGCAAAGACCAATGTGAGTGTGCACAGGGGTTTCTGAGTTCTCCTCTGACGTATTTTAAGTTGTAGCTGAGATTTCTGCTTGCCAGGTAGTCGGGGAAATGTCAGCCCCCCTTGAGCGAGATGGAGCGGGGTTTGTTCGTGCGGCCTGCTGCGATTTCAGACGCCGGGCAGAGAAACACCCTCACGCTGATTTTAGCCAAAAAAACAGGCCAAGAAGTGCTTCTTTAGATCAACCTTTACGAGGTACCTTCACGCTTCTGTAGAGCTGGGAAGTTGGTCGATGCAAGAGAAAATCAGCCCAGGAGTGGAGCAAGAAGTTTTATGGTGGAGAAGCTGTTTGTTAAAGATAATTCGGGAGCCTTTTAAGCTCTATTTACTCAGGCCCCCGAGATGGGCTCTTTGCTGAAAACAAGTCACCCAGGCTGCAGCCCTGGGGTCTCTGCTGCACCCCTTCCCTCTGAGCTCCACGCCTGTGTCGGGCACCAGGCAGGGGGCTGTCTGGTCGGGGAGCCCCTCAGCAGGGCCACACTGAGACCCACTTTCCACTCCTGCTCTGGGGGCTCAGGAGGCCTGGGCCCTGGTTGAGTGAGACCCCCATGCACCCCCCCAGAATCAAAGCGCCTCCTCCAGCTTTGAGCCCCAGAACGAAGGGCGCTTTGCCTTCCTGCAGGCCCCACACTGCCTTGTGCTGGACTCAGCAGGATCCCAGCTCTGGGATTCCCCTCCATGCCCTGTTCCGAATTCCCAACCCACTGGGTCCCCCTCCTGCCACGTGCCCAGCAAGCTCACAAGCACTGGGCCTCGGCCCCACGTGCTGCAGGGGGGGACAGGAAACGCGTCGCTGGGCATGCACGTAGCCCCTTGCTCCGTGACGCTGCTGAAGGGCACAGGGCAGAGGACACCAGGAAACTGGAGACTCCACGGACTGGCACCTCCGCCGAGTGGGAGCGAGAGCACAGAGGGCGCCCCGCCAGCCACACCAAGGCCCCGCCAAGGACCCCAGCACACACCTGCCTTGCCAAGGGGGTGCCCTCCCAGGCACCCCAGACGGCCAAGACCCGAAACCAGAGAGGCCCCAGCTCTGCACAGCCCGCCCCGGACATGCGCCCTTGCTGAGCCCAGTTTGCAAACCAGCCGCCGTGGGGCAGTGACAGGGATGCCGGCGACGACACCGCAGGGCCGGGACCCAGGGCTTGCCGATGTCTCACCGCACCGAGTTTGCCCCACCCAGGGTGGCCGAGACCAGGGAGAGCGAAACTGCGAGAACCCTCGGAGAGTCCAATGCGAAGGCAGCGCGAGCCCTTGGCCCGGCGAGCCCCACCTGTTTACCAAAACATTCCGGGTCCCCGCTGGCCAGAGAGTCACGGCCCGCCTGCTGCTCCCCCACTGCCCGCCCTCCAGGTGGCCAGCTCCCCATCTTTTCCCTCTACCCTGTGTTCTGGACAGACTGCATCCAGCGACTGGGCCCCAGCTCTGCTCAGCGCCTCTCCCAAGCTCTTGCTCCCCTATACCTCGCCATCCACAGCACCCCCATCCTGGGCTCCCCAAGGGGGCAGGACCGGTGCCGCTGAACCCAGACCGCAACCCCGTCCCCCAGGGGCCCCAAAGGCAGGCTCAGTCCACCACAAGTGGTGTCCAGAACGCGCCAAGAGCTCGGCGGCGTGGGCCTGCCCAGGAACACAGGGCCAGCCGGGCAGCTCCAGGGAGATGGCCTGGGGCCCAGGCTGGACAGCTGCCCCAAGGCCCCCCCGGCCACCCACGCGCTTCTCAGAGACCCCAACGCGGGGAACAAACTGCAGCTGCTACCCTGCAAGGCCCCAGGACGCACCTGCAAACTCACAGCCTGCAGCCGCCCACCGCCCCCCCAACCCGCTCACATCCTGAGAGTCCAACGAGCCTGCATGGCCCATTTTCAAGGGGCAGTTTCTTTAACAAAATAATTACAATGCAAATTAGTCTTCAACAAATAACCAGGCGCATTTTGGAGCTGAGTTCCTGAGCAGTGACGCTTCGCTCACTGGGATGCTGAAAGCCATTACCCACTCTGCCGGCCCCGCTCCATCTACGCACCTCGAAAAGCATTTCTTCTGTGGCTAATGAAGGTCCTACGGCACAAATTTATTAAAGGTATACGTTTGCATGGGATAATAATTGGGTCGATAATATTAAATTCATAGGCTCATTATTTAATTGCAAGGGCAGATTATGAATACAGCTTCCAAAATGTATTTTAATGAAAAACGCTACATCCTGACCTAATCATATCAACCTTATGCTATCTAATTAAGGATGCAAAAAATCATTAGAGTTGCAAAATATTAGTCCCAGCTCCATCAAGCTGCACACTGCCCCTTCATGAATATATATTTTTTTTTTACTTCATGATAAATAGTTAATGAGGTAAAAATGACAAAATTTGCATGTAGGCAAATTAGTTTAATAGAATGATGTCTTTTCTGACTATGGAAAGTGACCTTTTCCTTATCAAAAAAATGACGAAAATACTTTGAAGTTTTCATCTGGCTGTCTCTGCACGAATGACAAATGGTATGTGTGAACAATATAAAAATTACAAAATGCAATAATCCTAAATTCTCATCATACTGTGATTGTGTGCTGTGCTTTTGCATTTATCAATTTAATAAAAGGAAATTAAGCATATTATAAAGTGCCCATTGATGTGGCAATTTTTAATCCAGGTCATAAATATGAGAAGCTGTGCAGAGTGGCCAGAAAGCACCGAGGCGGGGAGCTAACAGCCTCCACGTCCAAGAGGCCTAGACGAGGTCCATGAGGTGCTCTTATATTAAAATGTCTATTCCACTCTTCATTTGGTATTTCCGATTATAGATGATTGTTCTCCATTAAACTGGCATTCGAGCTTGAGATTAGTACATCAATTATTCAAGGAGGCTACTTTGCTCCCCTATTGAAATAAACCAAACAAGCAACACAGGCTGATCATGGGAATGACGCCCAAAATTCATCATAAGTGCTGTGAAAGTTTGAGGATTTTCCTGGATTGCTAACAGGACCCCAACAAGGAGAAATAGCAGGCACCCTACAGATTTTCAAGGGACTGGCATGAATACCTCCACAGCTGCCACCAAGCCCGTGGAGATTGGGAAGAGACAGAAGCAAGTTATCCAGATACATTAATTTCTGCTAATGGCGCAACAGAAGCTAAGCCAAAATATTTTACTTAATGCCTGCATGCCTTTGATTCAATTTAATAACATTGAATCAAGCTGTCCTTTCTTTGAGGGACTTGAATGAGTGCATGCAATCAGAATGATGGACATTCTTCTATTCTTGTCCATCAAAGGTCAGCTAAATCATTTTATAAAGAGAATAAATATTAATTTTAAAGAAATAAGCACCGAAGCAACGGCTTTCTCCACCTCCTCCCTCCTTCCCTTCCCCTCCCTACCTATCCTACCCGCCTCCCTCCCCCATACACATCTTCCTTACACAAATAAAAATGATATTCAAACAACTCTCCACCTCCCTTATATTTTTAAATACTATTGTTCAACTCAAATCACTTTGGAGCCCCACTTGCATTGCTTCCAACTTCCCAAACTTTTGTGCTATCAAACGGAATAATGAAATAAAATAGGCTCTATCGACTTTAAAATTATCCTAGAGAGAAAGTGCTCTTTGCTTAACTCTTAGGATAATTCCAACACTTTAGTTCTTTTTTAAAAATCAGGCTGTTCATGGAGGATTTTCCTTTTTTTTTAAAGATTTATTTATTTATGCATACAAGCTGGGGTACAGACCAGAGGTGTGGGGCGGCGAGAGGGTTCACCAGAGACAGAGCGGGGAGCAGAACAGGCAGATCAGAAATACACTGCTGAGGGGAGCAGCGGGCGAGGCACGAGAGGTCTGCCGCGCCATGTGGGAATCTCCCCGGCCAGGCATCGAACTCGCATCGCCGCTGCCAACAGCTCCAGAGCGCAGCGCTTAACCGCTGCGCCACCAGGGAGGCCCCATGGAGGATTTTCTGAAGAAGGAACCAGAATCACACACGGCAAAGTGAAATCAGGCGGCCTGAGATGAGTCTGCTGGGATTCTACTGTCAAATGGACAGAATCCAAGACCTTCTGGGTCTGTTATATTGAGCCCATGCAGAATTCTGTTGAAAGGGGTTCCATGTCCATCAAGGCTGGGAAGAAGGGAGTCTGTAGTCACTGTGAGGGCAGACTAAGGCGTTCTGCTCTTCGGTGCTTCCAGCCTGGTTCCCGACGCATTGAGCAAGTGGAGAAGAGTATTAAGGCTTGCTAGGGACAGGACACCAGGGTGGAGAAGCCGCCCTTGGTCCACAGGAGAGATCGGTGTGGACAGGAGAGCCACACACAGGCCACGGCAGAGTGGACGTGGGGGGGGTCAGGCAGCCTGGAGCTGCACTTGGCGTTGCTGGCCACATTGCTCAGCTCCCGTGGTGAAAAACGTAACGGGCAGTCTTCACAAGGAACCCTGGGCCAATCCTGGAGGAGGGGGGTCTCTAGGCAGGACGTGAGGACGCGGAGAGCCCCGCCCTGCGGAGAGAAACCTCTGCTACCACATCGTGACGTGGTCAGCACCTTTGTAAGGAGCTCTGGAAAGAGCCAGGCCCAGAGCGGGGGGGAATGGGGACCGAGATGTCACAGGTGACGGAAAGTTCTGGAAGGCTTGGTGTGGGGGATGCAGGGGCAGAGTTGCATTTTAGAAATATTCAGACAAGAGTGGAGTGTGAATTCCTGGGGTGGTGTGGCACTTGGGGGGGGGTGTGGCACTTGGCAAAGCCTCATTCACCTCCCCGGGGTGGGTGCTGACGGTTTGAACACACCAGCACTGACGAAATGCGGGAGAATAGACCTCGAGGGGGTAAAACCAATACAACTAGACGTTCAAACGGAAGCAGAAAAATCTAAAAAAAAACCCAAGTTTGGGGTCTCTGTGAGTCAGAGACGACAAAGCCCAGTGGCCTCGTGGCACGCGTGGCTAACGGGCCGATGGACGGCGCTGAGCAGGGGTGACTGGGAGTCCCCAGAACGGGCAGCCTCTGTCTCTGGCCCAGCCCCGGGCCTGTGGAGTAGCTGCTGGGTATGTTGCTGGGGACTCCCAGGGACTGCAGCCCTGAGAGCTCAGTGAGGGTCTCAGAAGCACAGTTTGGAAGGAACTCAAGCCCAGGGCCGTGGAGAGCAGGAGAAACGAGCCAAAGGCAGAACCTACCCGACACAGGGCGGGCGAGCCCGAGGGGTGAGCGGAGGCCAGGCGCAGGAGCGCAGGGAGAGGCACGGCTATGCCCCTCCTCCCGGCCACGCACGCCCGCCCGCCCGCCCGCCCGTGAGAGCCAATGCTGCCTCCTCCCTGGCGGAAAGCCGCTCACTAGCTTCTTGATGTTTTCCCCACCCTCGAGCGGCTTTGCCCAAGAGGCACCGTGGCAAGAGTCGGTCACTAGTTCTCTAGGAAGCGACAGTACGAAACTGAGAGGGCAATGGGCTCAGTCTCTCCAGCTGTAACAAGACAACCAACACCCAGGTGAGCTCCCCATAAGCAGAGCAGGCAAGGGGCCTCCCTGGGGACTCAAGGGATTAAGTCTCAGCACTGTGAAGCTGTCCTCAGCCACTGCAGCGCGAGTTCGATCCCCGGCCAGGGAGCTTCCCACAGGGCGCAGCAGACCCCTCCTGTCTCCCGCTGCCCCCTCAGCAATGGATTTCAGTGGATCCACCTGCTCTGCTCCCCACTCTGTCTCTGGGGAGTCCTCTTGATGGAGGACACATAATGCAAAAGCAGCTCTTTCTGCCCACTTATGCCTGTACAAGTGTCCTCGATTTCCTGCCCTGATACACCTGTTCTCTGAGTATAATTGAGTCTCTGCCTCGTGGAGAAACTCGCCGCGTGTCCCCATAGGGCACCCTGGGGAGACCTTTCCCAGAGTGAACCCAAGGACTCTGCTCTGCTCTCAAATCCACGGACTCTAGAACGACATCACTCTCACTCCCCCACCTCTGGCCTGCAACCCAGCTTGTATGCATCAATAAATAAACCTATAAAAAAAAAAAAAGGAGGGCGGCATCAAATACCAAGGAAGCAGTTGTAAGGTCCAGGTAGCAGACCCCCGACTAGCCGCAGCCTGACAGAATGCATCAAAACCCAGCCCGGCCCGGCTCACCTTCCTTCTCTCCCCATGGACGCCTCGCCATTGCTCGGCCCTCTTCACGATGAAACTGAGCTCCTGGTTGGAAATCTCCTCATCGTACGGCATGAAGAACGCGGCCTCCTCACTGTGGATGCGCTGAAAAGCGTCTGCTGCCCAGGAATCGCTGTGCCAGCTGAGGACAAAGCGGAATCGTGATCACTTCCTCTTCCCAACTCCCTTCTACTTTTCTCTCTCTAAAAAAACACGGTTTAGTGACTTCTATTCCTGTGATCCATTTTATTCAGTTAGTTCATGTTCCCATTTCTTGTCCAGAAATCGTTTGCGTGAGAATTTCTCAAGTATTGGCAAATTTTCTCCACTAAATATCATCATCAACAACAAATGGGGTTTTCGGCCACTGTTTCCTGTAAGCTGACAATTTCTGGGTTTTGAGGTCTAAGCAATAGACTGAAAAACATTAAGACTTTTTTAGCCATCAATATGTTGCATGAATATCCAAATTAGTATTTCTTTTTTTTTAAGATTTATTTATTTATGCATACGAGAACGGGGTGAAGGCCAGAGGTGTGGGGTGGTGAAAGGACTCCCCAGAGACAGAGTGAGGAGCAGAACAGGCAGATCAACAGAAACACACTGCTGAGGGGAGCAGCAGGGAGACAGGAGGGGTCTGTTGTGCCATGTGGGAAGCTCCCAGGCCGGGGATCGAACTCGTGCTGCAGCGGCTGCGAATAGCTTCATAGGCTGAGACTTAACCCCTGCGCCACCATATTGACGATGCTGTTTTTTAAGCCAAGAGTGAAGTTGAGACTCTGTCTGTCCTGGGGCGACGGGGGAACTCTGCCCCCCATGTAGGCCTGGAACCAGTCGATAAACTACCTATTGGAGAAGCACGTCTTTACAAAATGCCGAAGCACTAAGTTTGCACTTTCAAGACAGTCAACCATCATATGGAAGTGCCTTCAAAGTGGGGGGCTGGGAGTCCCCCATCTCGGTGACTAGGGAGGCCAGAGCCTGCTTTAAACAGGCTGGTGGTGAAAACCAGCCCGCACTGGCTCCCCTTCCCGATGGCAGGCCATTTAACGCAGTCTGCTCTTCCAGCTTCCCCTTCATCCTGTCTCTTAGGTATTGCACACGCAACTCAGAAAAATTAGCTGTCCCGTTGGCAAGGAACAAAAGCAGAATCTAAATCTGGAGCCAACGCCACAGTCAACCCACCATCTGACCCTTGGGGAAGGAACCTATCTAACCCCTGGCTTTGCTTGATGACCCCATCGTGATTCTTTCCAAATTGGGAAATGGTTTTTGACTCTCCCTGCCTGCTAAGATCTCCTGTGTCTTGCGGTGCCCCACACAAACACTGTTTTGCATTCAGCACGGCGGAAATAGGGCTGCCCAGGGGCCCATGGCCATATGGTCGGCGCCATCTTGAAATGTAATGGTTCCTCTCCCGTGCGGGAGCTGTGGGGCGCGTCGGCGGGATGATTTGCTAGTTGTCTTGTTAAACAAGAACTAGTCTTCACCATTCTCTTAAGCTTGTTTAATGTAACATTCATCTTTTGCTTTTAATGGTGGTAAGATTTAATGTAGTTAAATGACTGTCAATTGGCTGCCATAAACATTTTCTATATGAAGATTTTAAGTGCAGGATTATCAACAACGCAATTAACTTTGAATTAATTAGGAATCACAGTCCTATTTCTGCTTGCTTCTGTTCCTTTTGCCCAGAAAATGTCTGTCTCCTCTTTATATCTCCTTCATTCTGTGGGGAAGAACAATTATGCAAACATCTAAGCCTGGATCGGCAGGATGGTAAACAAATGTTTTAACAGAGAACAAAATGGCACACTGGAACAGGAACGCTGTACAAAGACTAACTGCATTTCACTTTTATTTTAAAAACGCTTTTCTTGTCATTTCAAGCGGCATTTTCCAGGGAAAATCTTTATTCTGGGCTGCACCTGATTCAGCTTACTAACTTTAGTTGTGCTTAGCCTACCGGCTAGCTCTACAGAGTTAACTTACACAGATAAGGAGAAAATAATCTGTGGCTAGATATATAAAATGAAATTGTCACCTGTGGATAACGATGGAACTCCTTCGATAGAACAATGAATCAAGCAACACAACACCCACCCATGAGGAAGATTTCACTCCCTTGAGTATTTCTATGCAGTCCGTCCTGATCTGAGCTCATCAAAGCTACTTTCACTTTTCTGAATCACTTTAGAAAGTTCCCCTGGGCCTCCCTGGGGTTGCAGGGGTCAAGTCCCAGCACTATGGAGCTGTCCACAGCCACTGCAGCACAAGTTCGATCCCTGGCCAGGGAGCTTCCCACAGGGTGCAGCAGACCCCTCCTGTCTCCCCGCTGCTCCCCTCAGCAGCGGGTTTCAGTGGATCCACCTTTTCTGCTCCCCACTCTGTCTCTGGGAAGTCCTCTCACCGCCTCCCCACACACACACCTCTGGCCTGCAACCCAGCTCTTGTGTGCATAAATAAATAAATCTTTAAAAAACAAAAAAGAAAGTTAACATGTTCAATTAAATGTTAGGGAAAAGTCTATGAGGAAGAAAATGTGAAAAACAACTCTCATTCCATAAATGCACCGGCTTGGCAGATGCTGAGGGCAGCCACAAGCCACCGCCTCTGCAGCTCCACGAGGCGCCCAAGGCAGCTGGCTTAAGGCTCACGACATCCCGAGTCAGGAGGATTCTTATTTCTGAGCCTTAGAAACCACAGACACACCAACACATACTTTCATGCACTTTCTGTCATGCTAGGCGTGCAAAAATATCAGACTGAGCCATAAAAAACTGAAGATGCTGAACCAGGTTGGGTGAGAGAAGAGAAAGAGAAAAGCAAACACAAAAATTTTAATAATTAGCCAATCTCAGAGAACAATCGACCAGGCCATTGCACTCTTCCTGCGGATTTTGTAGGCTGGTGCTGTTTTTTAAATAAAAAGCTAAAATGTCTGACATTCTTTTGACACAGACCTGAGTTTAGGGTGATGGCTGCAAATTTGAATTTCTTTTAACCATCCGACTATTCATGCAGTGGGTCTGAAAATTGCACATTTTTAAGTTATTTCTTCAAAATGTAATTAAAAGAGAAGCCAGATTCCACCTGTCCGTGCAGCCTCGGGCCTTATTGTTTGTGGAAATAGGTCACGTATGACGCCAGGCGGTGATGGCGCCACCAGACACAGTAATTCACAAAGTCCTCGGCCGCGTCCTACATTCGCGCGATCCTGCGCTCCGTGAGTGGCAGAAGCTATTATGTTTGCTTCGCATCTGAATGTGGGTCATTACAGAAACCTAGCATGTGACATTTCTTTAGAGCTAAAAAGGACAAGTGTGAACATTTAGCTAGTACAGTATTTTAAGGGTCATGGGAAGGATGGAATCTCGAGCTTTAAATAGCTCTAAATGCAAAAACTGGAAAGGAAGAAGCGCCTAAAACAATGGCTAATTTCCAACTCCAGAAGTTATCGAGCAGCGGGGGGCCCAGCTGTGTGTGTGCAGTAACCCGCATGGGTTGCCGGAGCTGACACCTAGACCAACTGGGCTCTGGAGCCATGTGCACTCAGCCCTGCTTTTGAAGCATACGACCCACATGTTCCTTAGCAGGACTTGAACACATCCAGCAGCGGCCATGTTGGACACCACCAAAGTGCATGGAGAAAACTTTAACTTCCCAGAAACCGTTGCGTCTGCACCATTCTGTTTAATGGAACAGAGTCACACGGCTCTTGGGTTTGAAGAGGCACTGGGTGAGGAAAGGGGCGATGCATGGAAGGCATAAAGAAGAGAAAGAACAAAGAAGGGAAAATAGTTTTGGGGAAGGGGCGGGGTCAGCGCAATGTCTTCTGCCTGTGCAACCTTCAGAGCAAAGAGCTGTTCTTTTGATCTGCTGTTTGCTTGGTTGTTTTGGTGACAAATCTGGTAAGAAGTCTTCAGAAAGCATTTCACAGACAGCCCAGAGAAGGCAGAGCCAAGAGCTTGCATGGGACGGGAGAAGGAAACTTCTGGAGCCTGTGACCTATGAGCCCACGCCTTGGGCTTGGACGGTGCAGTCCAGACCGCCCGCCACGTCACCCAGGTATGGCACCTGCCTGGGGGCCGCTTGCTGGTCATCAGAAATGTGCAGAAATGTGCAGCTTCCCACACGTCGGCCCGGAAACGGGAGTTCTGGGGCTTGTGTTCACCTCACTTATCCCTTGTGTTCGCCTCACTTATCCCAGTTACCAGAATGACTGGGACCAGGGGATTCTGACAACAAACCAGCCCTAGTTCCAGCTCTGCCAGAGAACATCACCTCAGGGAACGCCCCAGTGCCAGCTTCCGGCACCTAGAGACATGCGTGGGCCAGGAGCCCCCAGCTGGGCGCTCTGTGGGGAGAGTCCCCCCCGGCACTCAGACTGGGCCTCCGCAAGTGGGCACCAGTGAACGGGGTGGCCCCCTGGCCACCCCGCCTGCTGCAGCCGACACAGAGAGTGTCCAGGTCTCCCGGGCGGCAGAGCCCCTACCAGGTGTTACGCAGCCTGTCAGCTCTGCCCGCGGCCACACAGCGTCCGCTCCCAGCTGACCACTGCAAGGACCGTGAAGGTTGCTTAGCTACATCTGAGACAACTTTCAGAGCTTCCCTCCTCGATGTATAATTAATATTTTGCCTTTCGTCAGGAGCGTCGCAAGCAAGGCCGGTTCCGAAGGTGACCGGTCCTCGGTCATCTTGTCTGTGTCCCCTGGACAGTGCGTATCACACTCAGGATATCTGCAGCAAAGCCTCTCTAGAAATAATTTGAGTCTAAATGAATATTCTAAGGAATAAATGACAGCGGCTAAAGCTGAGAAGGCTGTTTGGAACGACTGATTCAGTGGGCAAGAAGGCATCGCCTCCCCCAGATGCAGTGGGGTCCAGCGCCAGCCTCGTGGACGTACACACAGATCCCGGAGGGTAAAGTGGGAGCAACGCTGACGGCCTCTGGACTGTGGTTTCTCGTTCTCTGCGTGTCTCAGAGGAATCTGCACACGGCCGGGAGGTCTCCGGACTATTAAGATGGTGGATTCTGAGTGGAAGAGCCACAAGGCACCGGGGGAGGTTCCCGCACAGGATGCTACAAGCCCAACAGGAAGCAAACACCCCGGAGGGGCAGACGGTCCCCCATCCTCATCCTCCCCATTCTCCCAGGGCTGATGTCTCTAGTTGCCAATGATCAAGTTTTAGTAAAAAGATGCTCCAGAAAACATTTCCTCTGCCCATCACCTTGCAAGCATAAACTGGCATACGGCAATAAAATGACTTAAAACCCAGTACGATAAAAGGCAGAACAGTGGATGTGCATAAAAAATTGCAAGAAAGTCTCAAAGAACAGACCGGGCAAATAAGAGACAAAAGGGTGTTTCATTTCGATCATCACACACTCCGCATCAAGCACATTCCAAAAGGCCCTGGTAAGGAGAGAAACGGAAAAAACTCAAACGTTGCAGAAACAGAGTCACTAGCTGGAGGATTTCTGAAGGAGGGAGGCTCTCTTTAAAGCTACATGCAAATAAGTCATAAAGACGGTCAAAAGACTGAGCCACATCTGAATTACAAATACCCAATTTTCAAAATAAAAAATAAATTTTAAAAGTAATTGTGAAATAGAATAGCTGTTAACATATGCAGAAGGGTTAATCCTTGACGAAACATAAACTTATTTTTTTTCTTTTTTTTAAACATTTACTTATTTATGCATGCAAGAACTGGGGTGCAGGCTAGAGGTGCAGGGGGTGAGAGGACTCCCCAGAGACAGAGTAGGGAGCGGAACAGGCGGATCCACTGAAATCCACTGCTGAGGGGAGCAGCGGGGAGACAGGAGAAGTCTGATGCGCCCTGTAGAAAGTTACCTGGCCGGGGATCAAACTCCTGCTGCAGTGGCTGCAGACAACTCCATAGTGCTGAGTCTTAACCCCTGCGCCCCCAGGGAGGCCCCAAAAGCTCATATTATTCAGTAGGAAAAACAGCTGAATCCCCACAGAAAGAGCAAAAGGACAGCATCTGCATGGCCCAGGAATGAAAGGCAGCTGAGTGGGCACGAGTGGCCTTCACAGAAGGACAGGGTCCATCGAGTCTAAGCCATACAGGTGGCCTGGCCTGGCCAGCTCTCGCCCTGGGTGGACACATCAGCCAGTTTTCTCCAAAAAACCGTTTCTCACTAGTTACCCAGCATCTTAGGATACGCCGCACCAGTATTTCTGGGTCTCTGGGATTCTATTCAAACAATAGTTGGAAATGTGGGAAAGACACTGAGTTCTCCGACAGTCCCCAGAATTATTTAAAATATGCATGGAAATGAGGAAGAACACACCCACCAGGAATAAAGATACGCTTACACATCATGTGTGCTTATATAGCATACACTGCTGGGTCTGCGTTCGGTACCCACAAAGCAGGTAAAGGAGATGGAAATACTTATCATCTAAGACTGAGTTTAAAATCAACATATGAAGAGCCTCCCTGGTGGCGCAGCTGTTAAGCGCGCTACACTGTGGAGCTGTCGGCAGCAGCGACGCGAGTTCGATGCCCGGCCGGGGAGATTCCCACAGGGTGCGGCAGACCTCTCCTGCCTAGCCCACTGCTCCCCTCAGCAGTGTGTTTCAGGGGATCTGCCTGTTCTGCTCCCCACTCTGTCTCTGGTGAACCCTCTCGCTGCCCCACGACTCTGGCCTGCACCCCAGCATAAATATTTATGCACCCCATGCATAAATAAACATTTTTTAAAAAATCAACATATGAAGGCATGCTTTTGCATAATTTTAACATTGTAAAAAAATAAATCAATGGGGAATAAATTTACTGAAAGATTAAAACTACTTTGTCTAGATGGTGAAGTTGTAAGCTGCTTTTTTTAATTTATTTTTATTTTACAAGCTATTTTCTACTCTGCCTCAAATAACATGCTTTCTTCCTATAATAAAGCAAAACATACAAAGATGCAGGTTTATTCTGGAAGCTATTAAATCCAGTCCAAATAGAGCTCAGGAACCCCCTGCAGAAGGCCAGGAACTGAGGTCCCGGCCAGCTCTCCTGCTAATGCTGTAAGGGAGGATTTTTCTAGCAGAAACCCTTCAGGCTCTTGGAGAAACAAGCTCCCATCAGCCAAACTCAACAGGGTCCGGTCTGGGGCTGGCACAACCAGTCCCCAGAATGCGGAACAGCTGGTATCCAGAGCAGGGCAGATTTCTCTCTGCAGCCTGCACACCCTCAGATCTCAGTGTGCTCCTCAGGCCGCTGGAGTCATCACGTGTCCCCAGAGCTGCCCCAGCCTGCAAAGCCTCAGGATGTGCATGAGGGACGCCCACCAGCATGCAAAGTGGTCCAGCCACTGTACAGAGCCAGAACACCAAACGCAGCACTACCAAAGCATCCAGTAAGTCCATTCCTGGGAATCCACCCAAAGGACACAAAGACATTAATTAGAAGGGAAGGGAAACCTGCATTCCCATGTTTATTTATTATATATGAGCACTATTTACAACAGCCAAGAGGTGGAAATGACCTAAATGTCCCCAGACAAACAAAAGGATCAAGATGTGGTCTATCTATACAGTGGAATACTACTCAGCCATCAAAAATATAAACTTATGCCATTCACAGCAACATGGATGGAGCCGGAAGGGATGATGTTCATTGAAATAGTCAGAAGGAAAAAGAAAAATATCAGATGTTCTCACTTGCACGGGGAATATAGGGGAGCCAAACAAAGGGTCAGGAAAAAGACAAAACTTGCAGGCAGACCATAGATCTGAGGCATCCAGCAGGGGAGGGACAGGGAGGGGGTCAAAACAGGAGAGGGGAGAGCACCAGGGTTGGAGGTGATGGTCACAGTGCTGTGGTGCTGGCAGATTTATGGGGACTATGCCTAAGGGGAGAAACCAAATATCATAAAAAAGTGAGCAAGGGGGCCTCCCTGGGGGCGCAGGGGTTAAGTCTCAGCCTGTGAAGCTGTCCGCAGCCACTGCAGCATGAGTTTGATCCCCGGCCAGGGAGCTTCCCACAGGGCGCAGCAGACCCCTCCTGTCTCCCCGCTGCTCCCCTCAGCAGTGGGTTTCAGTGGATCCACCTGTTCTGCTCCCTGCTCTGTCTCTGGGGAGTCCTCTCACCCCCACACTTCTGGCTGTACCCCAGCTTGTATGCATAAATAAATCTTTAAAAACAAAACAACTCCACTCCCAACTTCATCAAAAGGCAACAAGATAGGCCTCCCTGGTGGTGCAAAGAGTAAAGTCTCAGCCCATGAAGCTGTCACAGCCCCTGCAGCGTGAGTTCGATCCCCGGCCAGGGAGCTTCCCAAGGGTGCAGCAGACCCCTCCTGTCTTCCCGCTGCTCCCCTCAGCAGTGGGTTTCAGTGAATCCACCTGTTCTGCTTCCCACTCTGTCTCTGGGGAGTCCTCTCACCCCCACACCTCTGGCCTGCACCCCAGTTCTTGTGTGCATCAATAAATACATCTTATTAAAAAGTGAGCAATGATGTAAGAAAATGTTAAAAAAGCAGCACACCTGAGTCGGTTAGCATGAACCAGCCACATGGACAGTGTCACCGAGAGGATGCTTGGACTTCCGCATCCCTTTGCCGGCTTGTGCCCCAGAGCAATTCCCATGTCCCCGACAGAGGCACCCAGTGGGGCCCCAGCCCGCTGCATGGAAGAACTCAACTCTGCTCTCCACCATTTCAGACAGAAATTCTGCCAGTACCAGCGGGGAGAGACAACTGAGCTGAGGCATGGGGGTGACTTTATTCATCCAAATGGAAAATGCAGTCATCGTCTCTCCAGAAGACTACTGTCATTCTAGCATCACGCAGAGCAGCCCCAAGAGCATCCGTCTGAAACTACAACCCGGGTCATGCCCAGGTTCTCACAGGTCTGGTGTTACAGGGAAGGTGGCGGGCGAGGCCGAGGGGTGAGCAATTGTGCCTCCTCCTCCCAGGGCTTTCTGGTCCCTTCTCTGTAATGTCCAGGCACACCGTCTGCCTCAGTTTCCCCTTCATTGTGTCTCCATCCCTGACAGAGCTCCCGCTCCGGTTCCCCACCAAGGGGAAATCATTCTGTTTTGCTTTAAGGAAAACAGTGTCTCGTTTTAGGTGGCAAGATGAAATCCTAGCTTCTTATGCATCATTTCTGGGCTCGCATTTTCATACTTTGCAAGTAACCCCGAGAACAAATACGCAGACGTGGACAAAGAAAAAGCATGATTGTAAACATCCCCCTTAGCTGAAATGAGCAGAGGTGAACTGAAGCGGGGGCTTCCGGGGCACATGCTACTCTGGGGATGCTAAGGACCAGCCCTGTACTGGATAAGGGGGTATGCAAGGCTGGTCCCCAGGACAGAGGTGCGCTGTGGGGAATCTCAGGGGTATGATGCAGAGGGAGGACTCCTGGCATAATCGAAACCCTGTACTTCTGGAATAGTGACTCTCTAATCCCTCTCCCCTGGCCTCTAACAACCACCATTCTGCTCTCTGTTTCTGTAACTATTTCGGGGACATAAGAGGGCTCGTCCAGAATTTGTCCTTCGGTGACTAGTCCATTTCACTGTGCATAGTTGTCCTCATGGTGCATCCACATTATTCCATATGGCAGGATCCTGACCTTTTTCAAGACTGAATAATATTCCATTGTATGGATGGGTCACCACATTTCGGCAGACATTTATCTATTGGTGGGCATTTAGGGCGTTTCTGCATCTTGGTTACTGAAAATAGTGCAGCAATGGACAATGGGAAAATGATATCTCTTTGAGATCAATCCTTTAGGCTAAATCTCCAGAAGTGGAATTGCTGGGATGCATTACAAAGTTATAGTAATTAAAACAGCATGGCACTGACATAAGTACAGACGTATAGACCAATGGAACAGAACAGGGAGCACAGAACGAAATTCACACACATACAGTCAGTTGATCTCCAATTAGGGAGCCAAGAATTCCCAAGGAGGAAGAGATGGTCTTTTTCACAGATAGTACTGGGAAAACCAGATATCCACATGCCACAACATTCCACCCCACACACACCACCTGCAAGTGGATTAAGGACTTAAATGTAGGACCTAGAACTATAAAAGCTCTATGAGAAAACATAAGGGAAAGCTTCATGACATTGGTTTTGGCAAGGATCCATGGATATAAAAATGCTTCTGTGCAGCAAAGGAAACCACCAGCAACAGAGCTAAATGGCCTCCTAACACTTTTCACCTGCCTGGAATTGCTGCTTTGCCTGTCTTCTTCACACACTTACGCCACCTGTGACATTGACGCCCCAGCCCATCACATCCTCACTGAGGGCTGATGCTAATCTTGCTGACTCTGGACAGGGTTGGGGAGAGGGAATAAAGTGGTTTAGAAGCAAGGGGAAATAATTTTACACATGTTTCCCAGAATTAGAGCATCATTCCTTGTTTCTTCTTGATCCCTGGTTCCAAGAGACAAGTGTAAAGGTTTACAGAAAAGCGAGCTTTCTCTATTCAGGAGGAAACATTCCTCTCCGTGGCTGGTCTTCCTTACAGGAGCTGGGCACAATCAGGGAACTCTCCCTCCCCGTGGCTCCCTAGCCACACCCACACCCACTGCCTGCAGGACGGAGGGTAAAGAAGGAAAGGCGAAGCACTTACCTGAGACAGTACATGTACAAAATCAGAGACGAGAGGACAAGCAGGAGTGCGTAGAGGAGCACGGTGACAGCCACACCCAGAATCCCCGGCTGTGAGCTTCTGACAAACGCCCAGTAGAGCTTGGCCGCATCACCCAATGGGGACTCCCCTGAACCTGGCAGCCGCTGACAAGGGAAACACAACGAGGAACAGGGATGGAGACACCGGCTACCCGGGCGCACCCAAAGCCACAAATCCCCACGAGGACACGTCTTTCAACTATTCGGTTACCGGGCAAGCCAGGACGTCTTGTTTCTGTTTTCTATGCAAAAATGCGTCTTCACTTTTCCAACAACCCAGTCGCCTCTAAGCTCCTGAAGCTCACTGGCTCTTTAAGTGCACAGAGGAGAAGACGGGCTTCTGTGGTCGGCTTACCGGGTATTTCTCATTTCCCCGATAGGCGTCCACCTGGGTGATCCCTACTGCAAGTCCTAACACGAAAGCCACATTTTATTGACGTGACCTGGTCTTTGGTTCTCCAAGTGCATTATTGGTGGTGGAATCCACTTCTGGCTGGCTATCCCGCCGTGTCCATGTGGACCCTGATTTCTGTGCTGGGCACAGAGAACAGCCTTCTGCATCCCTGTCTTCTTCAGGGAGGTGTCTGCGGTGGAAATGAACACAGAGCTGGAGATCATCTCTAAATGGAGATTTTGATTAACTCAGAATAGCCCTCTGCACTCTCACTGGCTCCTCTCGGGGTTAGGGCCACTCACAAAGTCTTAGTTAACACTTTGTGGTCCGCTCACGTATTAGTACGTGTTTTTGTCACCAGTATCAGGTGGCCGCTCATGTGTGAATACGTGCTCATCTAGTCTGCGGTTTTTCACGCCACGGTGGATTGATTTGGAACTATTAGGAGCTATTTCTTGGATCGTACTCAGTCTAGAAGCTTTACACATTGTTTTGGTGAAAGTGTCAGGTGTTTTATGAGAGATATGACAGTTTTTTTAATATCCAGTAGTTCGGGAATTGTGTTTTATTGAATGCTTCTACCATTCATGCGGTGGCACAGAAAATGGCCGGCCCCAAGGGCTGGTAAATTTAAAGGGCACCGGCACACAAAGTGTTAAAGTGATGATTTCCTTCCAAACGCTGAGGGCCACGGCTTGAAGGCCGGATGCTACCAAGTGGGGGTGATTTTTAGCTTCAGTCATTTCATGACCTGCTAAATCCTGAAGTCTACGACACTCTCATCTAAAGATTTGGTAACTGCAGCAAAATAGCCGGTCAGTGAGTAGAGGGTGGTGGGAGGTGGGCTGGCTGGGGGAGCCCTTGCCCCCCAGCTGGGTTTTTTCTGGGGCTCCCCCAGGCTCATAGGTGGCCGTGAGTTGGGGTGTCCCAGCAGCAGCACGGTTTCTGTGGCCTCGCTGGACAGGTGCCCTGGGGGGAGCAGACTCTGTGGGCGCAGGTGCCCCGCTGAGCTCCAGGGTAAGGCAGACTTGCCCTGAGGCTGCAGCAGAGGGGCCAGGGGGGCTCCTGGGCCTCTGGGCCAGTGCCAAAGCTGTGGACGTGGCTTGGACACCCCTGCAAGCAGCAGCGGGCTAAGAGCCACCCGTCATCGTCAGGAGCAGCTGGCGGCATAGTCCCTCTCTGCAGTGGGAATCGCTTCAGGCCCCCAGCCTAGGCCTGCCCCTGAGTTGGCTGCAAGCTGGCACCCCACGGGCAGAGCCCGGCCCCCATCGTCCAGGGAAACCAGCAGCTGCTGAAGCGTTCGCCTGCTGCAGGTCTGCATCAGTCTCGAGACCCCAAAACTACTCACTTTAGGGCAGAGAGGCCAGTTCGTGTCATTTCGTCAACACCACAGCACACAAACGCCTCAGCACATAAACGCCTCTGGGTAATTTTTTAAATGTGTCCGCTACCTAGAGATGTTTCAAAGCTCTTCTTCTTAGTAAATCGTAATAGAATGAATATGACCTTGTACAAAAAGAAACCTTGCCAATGAAGGGAACAACTTTAACTATTATTGGTTAAGTTTGACTGTGAAAATCCTTACCTTTTAATAAGTAAGCTACAAAAAGATGACTAGGAAAGTCTTTAAAAACAAAACGTCACTGGGCCTCCCTGGGGGCGCAGGGGTTAAGTCTCAGCCTGTGAAGCTGTCCCAGCCACTGCAGCACGAGTTCGATCCCCGGCCAGGGAGCTTCCCACAGGGCGCAGTAGACCTCTCCCGTCTCCCCACTGCTCCCCTCAGCAGTGTATTTTGGTCAATCTGCCTGTTCTGCTCCCCACTCTGTCTCTGGGGAGTCTTCTCACCCCCACACCTCTGGCTGCACCTCAGTTCTTGTATGCATAAATAAATCTTAAAAAAAAAAGAAACAAAACAACTCCACTCCCAGTTTCATCAAAAGGCAGCAAGACAGGCCTCCCTGGTGGTGCAAAGAGTTAAGTCTCAGCCTATGAAACTATCGGCAGTCACTGCAGCACGAGTTCGATCCCCAGCCAGGGAGCTTCCCACAGGGCACAGCAGACCCCTCCTGTCTCCCCGCTGATTCCGTCAGCATTGGATTTCAGTGGCCCACCTGTTTTGCTCCCCACTCTGTCTCTGGGGAGTCCTCTCACCTCTAGCACCTCTGGCCTGCACCCCAGTTCTTGTACGCATAAATAAAATAAATCTTGAGCCTCCCTGGGAGCACAGGGGTTAAGTCTCAGCCTATGAAGCTGTTGCAGCCACTGCAGCGCGAGGTCCATCCCCGGCCAGGGAGCTTCCCACAGGGCGCAGCAGACCCCTCCTGTCTCCCCGCTGTCCCCTCAGCAGTGGATTTCAGTGGATCCACCTGTTCTGCTCCCCACTCTGTCTCTGGGGAGTCCTCTCACCCCTGCACCTCTGGCCTGTACCCTCGCTCTTGTGTGCATCAATAAATAAGGCTTTAAAAAAAAAAAGTCACGAAGAAAAAGTCGCCAGATAAAGCTGCTTGGTAACATCAGAAATCGCATCGCTGAGCGATTCCCCTCCAGCTTCTCCGGCTTCCTCGGCTGGCGCTGATCTGAGAGGCGCAAATGCGTGTCACATCCGTCAGAAGAGGCCGCCAGCTCTCTCCCTGAAGAAAAGCTCCTGACTTCACCGAAGACGCACCTTGAGTGCTCAGGACTATCGCGCCGCCCCCAGCTAGTGTCCAGCAGGCACTCCCCTGCGGCCATTTCCCCGACTTACCCCCAGGAGCGCGTCCACCACGAGCACGGCCCAGGGGTCCAGGACGGCCCAGAGACCCGCGGTGATGATGAGCTGGGACAGGGCCACAGGGCAGGACCCGGCCAGCAGCCGCCAGGCCCAGCGGGCCAGCCCGAGGGGCGGGATGGCCAGGCAGGGGGCCAGAGAGCCCACGGCCACCAGCAGCAGCTCCTCGCCCGCGCGCAGGGAGGCGGCCGGGTAGCAGAGCTCGGCTGTGTGAGCCCAGAAGTGGAGCCTGGAAGACAGAGGCACAGGAGTCGCGGAGGAGCCCTGTCCAGGCCGAGGGGCCATGCAGCCCCCGCCCGCAGGGACAAGTGGCCCCCCTGGGCATCCCTGTCCCGAGGGGCACCCGGCCTCGGGCAAGGCCGCTCAGGCCTGGCCACGTCCCCAGGGCTCACCCATGCAGCCTGGGCAGAAATCCCAAGGTGGCCTCTCCGAGCCGTGGCCCAGCCACGCGCTGTGCCTAGGAGGTGCCAACAGGGACTCCTGCAGGTGACCACAGGGCGCGGTGGCCGTGCGGGTGCAGAGGGGGCCACGGCAGGTGCCACCAAACTGAGGCACGGAGCCGCGGTGCAGGCTGCAGCACGCAGGAGGCTGCCGGAGCGAGAGCCCGGCCTTGCCACTGATGGAATCATCCCACGGCATCAGTTACGTGGGGCAGCAGGACGGAAGAAAACTAGGGGTGAAACGAAGGAACGTGCTTTTGCCATCTGGGGCTTGGGGGGACAGGAGTCTGCTGACCAGATGATTGTGATCTGCTTGGCGGCCAAGGGCTGTCATCGAAAGCAGACCCCAGGCCCTGGCCGTGGTTCTCATCTTATCAATGAGGCGTCACTGGTGAGCGTCTGGGGCCCTGTTCTGCCTCGGCCCTCGGCCCCCTGGGTGTTCCTAGTCGCCCCTTCGGGAGCGATGGAGCTCCCTGCTCTCAGTTGATCTGAAAGGCGCCCTGTGAGGTTTTGCTGTGACTGAGTGACCGGGCAGTTCTGACCTTGTATGGGAACGCAGACCTGCAGGTGACAGCATGGTGGCTGAACAGGCCACCTAAGTCCAGCAGCCCCACAGCCCGGCCGCTGGGGCTGGGGCTGCCCCGCAGAGCCCACACCCAGGAGGCCGCAGGCCCGGCAGGCTCGCTGCAGGCTGAGGCTTCAATCACACCAGCCTCCTGCCCTGCACACGGCCTGGGCAGCCGAGGCTGCTTGTCCGTCCCTCTGTCAGCTCATGCTGGAAAGTTCTCCGGCTGGCCAGGCCCTGCCCAGTGGCTGTGCGAGGCCGTGCGGACGTCTCAGCAAGGGCCTGATGGGGAGGGAGTGCCGGCCAGTCGCCAAGGTCCTCGGACCTGAGAGGGGACAAGGGTGGCCGTCCGATTCCCGCCTGGGGACCAGGACAAGCGTCCAGATGCCACCAAGCCCCGAGCTGCTTGAGAAACTGAATCCCCTGAGCTGTAAGAGACAGTCCCTGGTATCAACCACACAGAGAGAGTGTGGAAAGCCGAAAAAAAAAAAAGTATTGTGCTTTGGAAAGCCCTCCCACTAAAGAAATCAAGGAAAAAAAGGAGTAAGTGAAGGATGAAAATATGCATCGAAAAATCTTCCCTTGAAAATGTTATCTCAATGTCTGCATTCTTGTGATATTCAGATGTGTGCGCTCTCATTTCAAAAGAAAATTAAAACCTGTGTAATACGAGATATTTGCATCTATTCCTTTTCATAAAGACTCCAAGTCATTGGCAATCTTCTTCATTGAAAATAGACACCCATCTTTACTTTGATCTGTCCCAACTACATCTGAGGAAATGAATCTTGCGTGTATTGAGATCTGTTTATCTATCTATAGCGACTGAGGAGTCACGTTTATAGAGAGATAACCTTTAAAGTGTCATTTTTTCCAGAGGATAATGGCCTGGAAGGCTGCCTAGGTTTGAGTGGGGTAATTGTTGGAATTCAATCATTTTGCAGAGGAGCAATTTTTGCTTCTGTGCGTACAGGTGATAAATCATCCTTACATTACTCCTAAGCTACCTGCAGCCCAAGTCACTCTGATAAAATCAAAAGAGAATAAAACATTGTTGCTAAATTCCTTCTGGATCCACCTCAGATATTAGAACATATCTGAATCTGCTAAGTTTTAAATAAATATTGATGTCCCAGTTACAGACCTGGAGATGTGGGTGGAGAAGGAAACATAACTGAAATAGAAGCTCCTGCTCTCTCTCATAAAGACAGTTTCGTCTTTTCAAATCAGACCTGCACTTTAGGGCTCAGGGCAAATGGATGGGAGCAGACTCAAGCACCAGCAGGATGAAAACGCATCCTCTGACTCGGCGGGGAAGGCACTCACTTTGTAACGGGAATCGAAATGGCCCGGAGGAAGAGCCACTGGCCCAGGTAGTGCAAGTAGAGCCTCAGGAACCAGAGAGCAGCCGCCAGCAGGAGGAGGTACCAGAAGCCTTGGCTCCGCCATTGAGCTAATTCAAGCTCGTAAAACACTGACAGCCACAGAAAATACAGATGCTTGCGGAATTTTCGAAGCCCATGGCTGTCGGCCACTGAAGGACAGCTGCAGAGAAAGAAGTAACAGGTGATTTCTGGTGTAGAGGACAACAAAAAGGGCAGCAGCCCGACTGGGCAGTGAAGGGAGTATTACTCAGTCATGAAAAAGCAGTGAACTCTGGACACCTGCCACAACACTGCTGAGCCTGGGGGCTGATAAGCTTTATGCTGAGTGAGACGGGTCAGGCACAAAAGTCCCATCTGATTCCACTTACATGAGGTACTGGGGTGAAATTCTTAGAAACTATGAAGTTATTCTATTTTACAAATTGAAAGAAGTTAATGTACCCGCAAAAATTCTTGAATGAGAATTCAAAATTTAAGAACTCCTATTCCCGGGTCTCCCGGGTGGCCCAAGAATCCGAGTCTCAGCATGATGAAGCTATGACCAGCTCCTGTGGCCTGCGTTCCAATCTCCTTCCAAATCACCAACACATTCCACACCTGCCTCTCTCTGCCTGCTTAGCAGTAGTGACCACAACATCTGGACTCAGGTTAGGGAGAACCTGACCCAACCCAAGTTTAACAAGCAAAGGGAGAGGGCAGAAAGTGAGCTGTGCTGGATGGCACCAAATAAAAGGCCATGCTGGACAGTCCCTCGCTGGGTCAGCGGGCTTTGCCCACGCGCCACAGCAGTGGCCATCTGTGGCGTAACCATTTTGGATTTGTCCCTAACGCCTCAACGCCTTAGTGCAGACTGCTGTCCACCGCGGCCCTTGCACACCACCCTTGCACAGGAAACCGTCTGTGTCCAGGGCTGCGCTGAGGGTCTCTCCCTGGCTCGGGCCAGAGCTGGGTGCAGGCCCGCTGCACCCTACCCTTGCTCTCCTTCTTGGCCCTCTTTCTTGGCTCCGTGCAAAGAGCATCCCCAGGTGAACAAACGCCTCCGCCGGGGGTGTATCCGTCCCACGGCGGGAGTTGACGGCTTAGTAGGGGAGGAAACTGGGAGCAGACCTGTGCCACCAAGCCATGCCAAGGCCAGCAGCTGCCCCGGCGCCTCCACTGTGCACTCGTGGGCCGAGCCGCCAGAGGGTGGGAGGGACGGTGAGGTCATACCGTATTCAGCGTTAAATGAGCCGATTTCTCTGAACCTCAGCTGCATTGTGCATGACACCTGGAGTCACCCAGAGCCCCTTGCTCACAAGAGGCCCCGGGACACCAGCTCTGACGGCCTTTGAGTGGCTCTTGCCAAGCGGGGACAGTTCACCCTGCCCCAGACGTCCCCAGCGCCCAGTGCCCAGCCCAGCAGAGGCTCAGAGCCAGCACTGGCCAGGCCGGGCTGTCCACACGACTGGTCCCCAGTGGGCTGGGTCGCACCCGGGTCGGTGGGGCCCACCGGGGTCTGTCCCTCACACTGGCCAGGCCGACCAACTCCCCTGGGGCATGGCCCCCCTAGGAACCGCCCGCAAGGAAGCCGGAGAGTCTCGCGCTCACAGCACGATCCGTCTCCAGGACTCCAGGAGAGTCCACCGTCCCCGTGTTCCACGGGAAAGGGCAAACGCCTCCAGGAAGCAGGTGTTGAGGACGGAGCATCAGGGGGGGCCCGGAGGCTGCACCCCCATATGGAGTATAAAGCAACGGGCTAGGAACAGACTCAGGCCAAACCTGAGGAACAAACCAACCCTAGAAGTCTCAGGGCAGAACAGAGGCCCCCAGAGGGGACAGAGATGGGGGTGGGGTGGGGACCATGGGCTGTGCTGAGGACTCCGGGTGCTTGAGTTGGGGGTGTGGAGGGGTGAGCCTGCACCCCTAAATCACACAAGCATTGTCAACCAATGTGACCTCGATAAAATAAAAAGTCACAAAATCTACTACTACTACTACTAACAGTAAGCCGGTTGACCTGACATCATTTTGACATCTCACCAAAACTATTCAAACACCGGTCTCCAACGGAGCCGCCACTGTTTCGGTACTGGCTGAGGCTGACGTGTCTGTCCTGCCGCGAACCCCGATATTCTCGGCAAAATTGTTCTCTGCTCCTTCCACTTTTACAGACTGGGATGAGAAGTGACACTTCCACTTGATCCTGCCCTTAGCATTCTCCAAACTTTGCTGTGTCCCCCCAAAGATGGTGTCTCTTTCTTTGACCATTTTGGGTACTATACTTCTCACATAACACATCACGCTGGCAACAGGTTTCATTCCATTTACAACAAACGTCGCTAATTAAGTTAAAATATCTTTGAAAATTGCTAAATCTTAGGGGTAATATTACCAAGACTGACACTAAAATAATTGATCATTTCCACTGAGGCGCGCAAGCGGGGATGTTCTAATGAGAAAACAGGATGGAGGCTATCGGAGGGGCCCGAGGAGACTCGGGGAGCTGGAGGCTGGTACGCCAACAACAGCCCCGCGTGGGGGTGGGGCTCAGGGGGGCAGGGACAGAGCAGGAAAAGGACCAGCAAACCTTCAAACAAGGACGACACAGGAGAGGAGGTGACCCCCAGGCAGTTGCCGGTCTGAAAGCAGCGCCTTGAGTTCAGAATGTGCGTGTCCATTTTAGAAGCAATCCGTGCCACGGACCTGATTGTCTTCTTAATGCTCTACAGTAATAGGGGCCTCCCTGGTGGCCTAGAGGTTCATTCTCAGCACTATGGAGTTGTCCACAGCCACTGAGTCCTGAGTTCGATCCCCGGCCAGGGAGCTTCCCACAGGGCACAGCAGACCTCTCCTGTCTCCCCACTGCTCCCCTCACCAGTGGGATTCAGTGGATCCGCCTGTTCTGCTCCCCACTCTGTCTCTGGGGATTCCTCTCACCACCCCCACCCTGTACTTGAGGCCTACACCCCAGTTCTTCTATGCGTAAATAAATCTTAAAAAAAAAATACAGGGCCTCCTTGGTTGCCCAACGGGTTAAGCACAGCTCTGTGGAGCTGTCCACAGCCACTGCAGCACGAGTTCGATCCCCGGCCAGGGAGCTTCCCCCAGGGCGCAGCAAACCTCTCCTGTCTCCCCGCTGCTCCCCTCAGCAGTGGATTTCAGTCGCTCTGCCTGTTCTGCTCCCCACTCTGTCTCTGGGGAGCCCTCTCACCACCTCACACCTCTGGCCTGCACCCCAGCTTGTGTGCATAATACATCTTTTTTTAAAAATATAATAATAAATACTGGTTGTATATTAGAATGCGTCGATTTTTCCAAGGAAACCACCCTCAGAGTCGAGAATGGGGACTGTGGGGCCGGAAGGCGGGGTGATTAAGACCGGGGAGCCTAGACGACCCGGCCAGGGCTGGGGGGCCCTGGAGGGGGCGCAGACACCGGCCTGGTCAGCTGTGAGCGCGGCCCCTTCTAGGTTTACCGCCACTCCCGCGACGCCGAGTGAGTCGGCAGCAGCAGCCCCCTCGCCGCAGTCCCTGGCCTCATCAGTTCAAATGTTTACAAAGCACTTCATAAGTGAAAATAGCTAAATACTTTATGGCTAATGGAAGTTTATTAATAATTGGAACGGTAATGTGGAAGCAGCTCGCTCTGGAAACAATTACGCTGATGAGCTGCGTGATGCTGCAGCAGCCCAGAAGCCCGGGGAGAGAAGGGCCTCGGCGGTGGGCCCGGAGATGGCCAGGCAGGGGCGGCCAGGCTGTCCACCCCCTGGAGCTTGGCCGGGTCACGGGGCCCCAGCGGCTCCCCACTCTGTTTTCCACGTTTGTGATATTTTTCTAAACTGTCTGATGGACGCCCCTCAGGTGCATCCCCGTAAACATGGGTGGGAACACCCAGCTCTTCAGGACAGGGGGCACCTGTGCCTAGCAGGGCTGGCCCCTGAAGATGTTACAGGGCAGGGAGAGGGCACCCCAAAACCCCCAAACCTGCCTGCTCTAAATAGGTTCTGCCATCCACCGCGTATATATATGCGGTGGATGTATATATATACAAAACTTTAGTGGAAAGAAACTCTAATACATACCAAAGAAAAAAAAAAGAAACTGTAATATAATGAGTGTGCAATACAGAAAAGACAGAGAATAGTTTCAAATCAGGCACCTAGAGTTGCCCATCCCCTCGTGGGTAAAAGTCCACCCAAATGGGATTGGCCCAAAGCAAGACCTGAAAGCCTGGCCCAAGTCTAAAGCACCTTCCAGTGGGGACCCATAGAAAAAGATCAGAAACAGCCAGACAGTTCTGGGAGGAAAAGAACAAAATCAAAATCCAGATCAGCACTTTCATTGTCCCCTCCCCCTGAGTCTCTCCCCCACGTCTGTCTCAGTCAGTCCAGGCCGGTGCGGCGTCCTCACACGTCTCTCTGCTCCTTGTGTCTCTCTGGCCTCCGTCCTGCTTCCTTCTTCCTTCTGTCTCCTCTGTGTCTTGTTGCTCCTTCTCTCTCCTCCAGCTTCTCATCTCTCCTGCCCAGCTCCACCCTCCCTTGGGTGGGACAGGAAACCTGGAACCTCCCATTTCCCTGGGGACCCCCCATTACAAAGACAAAGAAAGCCCCTTCGGAGCACCAAAGAGACTTCTAAGTTCAGGTCAAGCCCTGGGAAGACACGTCCTCAAGAGCAGACTCGCTCTCTGAGTCCCTGCGGGTCAGACATTCCAATCAAAGAGTGCTACATGCTGCTCTCTGCTGCTTTCCTGAAGCCAGAGTTGGAAGAGTGAGTACTAGATAAATGGGATTTTTTGCTCTAGGCTCAGAATGGAAGTGAAACTCACATTACTGACAGCACCAGACGCTGCAAATAGATGAGAGAAAATGCACTCACAGTAGCACGAGCCCCGGCCAAGGCTGCAGACCTCAGCTGGGGGGGAGCACCCTGGGCGCAGTGGTGATGATGAGCTCGAGCTTGCTTCCCTAACAAAGTGCCGGCACATGCAAAGAGTCTCCCGCGATTTTGCCCACATGACAAGTCAGAATAAAGACCAAGAAAAAAGAGGAGAAAGAAAATGACCGAATGTTGACAAGAACGGGGAGAGGTCGCCCTGTCACTTTGGAGTCTGGAGCAATGAGGATCTTTGACTAGTGTTCAAGAAGAGAGAGCTCAAGTGGGTTGGATTGGATTGGGCTGGGCTGAGCTGGGTTCTGTTGGGTTGAGTTGGGTTGTGTTGGGGCGGGCTTGGCTGGATTGTGTTGGGTTGGGTTGTGTTGGGGTGGGTTTGGCTGGGTTGGGTTGGGTAGGTTTGGGTAGGGTTGGGTGGTGTTGGATTGAATGGAAGTAAATTGAACTAAAAAAATGCACATAGCATAGAAAATGAGCTTTATTTGCCATATATAAATAACATAGACATTTATATTTGGTATGTGTCTATCAGAAGAAAGTGCATAGGAAGTTTTAAAGTGTGTGAATCTGAATAAAGTATTTAATCTCTCCAAAGCAGGGCAAGGCCTTTAAGTTACCTGTACTTCTAAGACCTATTCCAAAGGTTGATAGAGAAATGAAAATGGAGAATGTCTATTTGTCTTGTCAGTGCCCAATTAAATATTAACTAGTAGAAATATTTACAGTAATTGTCAATAACAAAAATAGTGTTCCTAAACAAATAAGAGAAGCTAATCTGAACTTCATGTTCTCCTCCTTTGCATAGAGAGGTAACAATCAAGGTGAAGGCCCGGCAGTGACAGGAAGGAAGCTTTGCTCATTATTAATCTGTCTCTTTTTTGAAAACTTCTAAATAAAGACTCGAAAACAGAGGGATATATATACTCATAATTTAGTGCATAATGTAATATATTAACTCTTTTTCTGTGCAATTTAATCCTGAGCTGTTTTATTTAGCCACCTATTATAAAAGTAATTTGTGTTGATAGCTCTGAGGAAATCTAGAAATTAAGGGGCTAATTAAATTCTTTCTGAGTAATTTTTGAGTCTGTGTCAATATGTGTGTGTGAGAGTGTGCATTGCGGTATGTGTGTATGTGGGGTGCGTGTGTAAGGGCGTATGCACAAGTGAGAGAGAGTGTGTGTGTTTGTGGGTACACCTGCATATTCAAACATCTACAAATGTTTGCAGATACTGCAAAATAATGCAGGTTTCTGTAGTTGGGAATGGGAGGCCAGTTCTGATGTGGCCAAAGGACCAGACGGTCTCTCTCCAGGGGCCAGAACCCCCCAGAGTGTTTCCCACTGTCTGAATTTGTCTCTAGAACTGGGCACATGTTTGGAAACACATCCCCGTCTACACAGCACCAGATTGGACGGTTTGAAAAACAGCCCCTAATCCAGCATCGGAAGTCCCGAACGAAGCTCGTGGAGAATAAAAATGCTCCTGCCCTCCAAGAGCCCCTCCACCCCCGTATTTTCATTTGCTCTCGGAAAGCAGCACCAAGAGGGGGGCAGCTTGCCAAGTGCAGCGGGGCTGTCCCTGAAGGCAGTCCAAACCAAAATAAACACGAAAACAAACACGTCTACAGCTAAGAGACAGTACCGCCGCATTATAATTAGTCGTCTCAGGAAGTGAAGATATTTTCAGTTAACGGAATGGGTGACAATTACCCGGATTATTGTCATAACTGAAGTGTCAGTGTTAAATGATGGCTTTAAGACATCATAATAAATTCTGCATTCTTGAGTGGCTAAAGCAGCAAAGCCAACGAGAGAGAACGTTTTTCCTGGAAACGAAATGAAACATCAACAGAACCTGCGACACATTTTTAAGACACAGAACAGAGGGAGGGCTGACATCTGTCCATCCCCCTGAAGGGCAGTGGGTGCAAACCTGCAGAAGCCAGTGGGTTTCCGAAGTGAATACACAGGAGGGGCTGTTGCAGAGAACCCACAGGATCTCAAGGACCTCTTCCTGGAAACCGGGGTTAATTATAGCGTTTGTGAGAACAGCCTTGGTTAATTTCACACCTGCCGTTAAATCCAACACGATTTCCTGGGATGTGGTGTGATTATATTGTAGCCTGCAACCCGTATTTTCCGTGTCAGCGTTAATTGTACAGGATTAACAAATAACAAGTGCCATTTGCTCACAGTGCCACTGTTAGAGTCTCTCCTGGTTCTGATGGATGCTCTCACTTCCTTCTGAAGCCTGCCTTCGAGCCCGAAGGCCTCGGGCAACTACCTCCTGGAAATGAACCCCAGGGGCAAGGAGCCAGCACCCCCATATCGGGAGAACTCTTGCTTCGGCCAACCTGGGTCGGGGCAGCCATCTCCGTGATTATGGAAACATGAAGTCTCACCCCTTATGGCTCTGTCCCTGGGGAGACCCCAGAAAGCTCCCCGGAAGGCAAGAAAAAGGCCTAAAGAGGCTGGTGCCCCCAGGGAGAAGCCGGGAGCCGAGGACACTCCGGGACAATTTCTTAACTAATTTTTAACATGGGAAGAATTTCCTAAGCTAATTACCCAGCTGATGAGGAAGAGGGAGAAGCCTGAGAGCAGCCCCCGGCCTTAAGCACCCAGTGAGAGGGCGGACCCTGACATGGCGCTTCCAGCACCGCACGGCCCGACGGCAGAGCGCTGTCGGTCATCAGGGAACATCAGGCAAAATGGGGGAGACACACACTGAGGCTGCTTTATTATAGGCGCCGGGCTGGTTGACAAGAGAGACCTGCTGGTGTGTATGCTGAAACTGGAGCTCAGCTCCTTTCAAGTCTCCTGTGTGAGGGTAAGGCCAGGGTGTCCAGGGAATCGGGGTGCCCGTCCCCCCAACACTCAGTATTAAACAGTCACTGTAAGAACCACCGTCAGCTTCACACAGTCCTGGCACTGTGGGAGGATTCGAGAAAGTAACAGTTTTAAAGCCAGAATGTTTGGGGCCTCCCTGGTTGCGCAGGGGTTAAGTCTCAGCCTATGGAGCTATTCACAGCCACTGCAGCACGAGTTCGATCCCCAGACAGGGAGCTTCCCACAGGGCACAGCAGACCCCTCCTGCCTCCCCGCTGCTCCCCTCAGCAGTGGCTTTCAGTGGATCCACCTGTTCTGCTCCCCACTCTGTCTCTGGGGAGTCCTCTCACCCCCACACCTCTGGCCTGCACCCCAGCTTGTATACATCAATCAATAAATCTCTTTAAAAAATAAAAGATGTGGCAGTTAACACCTAAAACCATAGAAATACATGGAATAGGGTCTCTCTGGTGGTGCAGGTGTTAAATCTCGTGCTATCAAGCTATTGCCAGCCACCGTGGCCTGAGTTCGATCCCCAGCCAGGGAGCTTCCCAAGGGCGCAGCAGACCCCTCCTGTCTCCCCACTGCTCCCCTCAGCAGTGGGTTTCAGTGGACCCACCTATTCTGCTCCCCACTCTGTCTCTGGGGAGTCCTCTCACCCTCCACACCTCTGGCCTGCACCCCACCTCTTGTATGCATCAATAAATGAATCTTAAAAAAAAAAAATCAAGAGGGGCCTCCCTGGTGGCACAAGAGATTAAGTCTCAGCCTATGAAGCTGTCGCAGCCACTGCAGCAGCACGAGTTCGATCCCTGGCCAGGGAGCTTCCCATAGGGCGCAGCAGACCCATCATGTCTCCCCGCTGCTCCCCTCAGCAGTGGATTTCAGTGGAGCCACCTGTTCTGCACCCCACTCTGACTCTGGGGAATCCTTTCATCATTGCACACCTTTGGCCTACACCCCAGATCCTGTATGCATAAATAAATAAATCTTAAAAAAAACCCACACATACAAGTAGGGCCTCCCTGGGGGCACAGGGGTTAAGTCTCAGCACTATGAAGCCATCTCCATCCACTGCATCCTGAGTTCCATCCCCATCCAGGGAGCTTCCCACAGGGTGCAGCAGACCCCTCTGTCTCCCCGCTGCTCCCCTCAGCAGTGGATTTCAGTGGATCCGCCTATTCTGCTCCCCACTCTGTCTCTGGGGAGTCTTCTCACCCCCACACCTCTGGCCTGCACCTCAGTTCTTCTACACATCAATTTCAAAATAATAAAATAAAAGCCAGAATGTTTAAGATAATGGATTTCTAGAATGGCTACTGATCTTTAAGTACTTAGACAACACTCATTTTTTCTAGAATTCACACCACTTAGGAGACGACCTTAGTGTTTAGGGGGACACGAAGCTGCACCCCTGTGAACAGCTGAGCGGCCCCCACGGGGAGGCGGGGCCTGAGGTCTGCGTGAATTAGCTCGTCTGTTCCAAAATACGGAGAAGCCATTCCATGAAGAAGCGGCGTTTCCCTGCGCCCGCTGTCTTCTCAGGTAGTGAAGGCAGCAGCCCACAGCTGCAGAGGCCACGCCCCCACTTCTACGGGAGTCAGCGCCAGCAGCACCTCTGGACTCGGCTCCCAGAACCAGCCACTGACCCCACAAGAGGACAGACACGTGGACAAGACAGAGGGCACTAAACACAGCTGACTCCCCACAGAGCCCTTCCAGCCCACCTGGCTTCTAAAATCCAGCCCTGGGAGTGTGGGGGCAGAGGTCAGAGGGCAGCAGGGTCCACAGCTGCCCTGTCCCCCAGGACACATGCATCTGAACCCTGGAAGCGCGGGAAGGTGATGATTTCAGAGCAAGGGGGTTCTGCTCCACTCTCCAAGTAAGACTCAAACTGGAAATGGCAGAAGCAATTCCAAATGCTGGGGTGGCCGGCCAGCTCCTCCCCCGGGTCAGCGCAGAGCAGAGGGGTGTCGGCAGAGCCATGCACCCGGCTGCCAAGGGGCACCGGGTGGTGTGAACACCACAATGGCTCTCCCCGTGGCGGTCCCCACAGAGCCGGCGCCCTGGGTCGGCTGGGAGGCACATTCCCTAGACTCTCCTGCGCTAAGCAGCCTTGGGGTACAGCCACCCCAGAGCAAGACAGACACACACGGCTGCAAGACTGGTCAAAATGGGCACGTGAAGCTCCGTGCTGCCTGCTGCACTCGCCACCGGCTGTCCCCAGCCTCACGGTCCCAGAAAGCAGCGGCGACGCGGCCGCAGCCACGGGCAGAGAGGCGTGAAGTCCAGGCGGGGCGCAGGTGCAGGCAGGCCTGGGCCGTCTCTCACCCGACAGGGAAGACAGTTCAGAGAGTGGAGCCGGAGCCCGGAGTGCAGCGGGGAGCAGGGGGTGCAGGACCGGCTTGCACCAGCATCCCTGACCCAGACAAGGAGCTCCCGCGGCAGCTTCGGCACCTCGGCAGACCCGGCACTGAGGCGCCCCCAAGGGGAGGGGAGGTCTATCCTGGGCCCCCGTGCAGCTGGGGGGCGCCCGACACAGATCGCCAGTGTCCCGGGTGCACTTCCAGGATGCAGCCCAGGCTGGGTGCCGAGACTCAGGGGCAGGGAGCAGCAGGACACGGCGCCTCCCGCGACGGCCTCCAGCCTCGCAAGAGCAAAGCCGTGACAATAAACCCAGCGCCGACAACGGCGAATTGCAGCAAGAGGCACCGGAGATGGGGACGCTGGGAGAATCGAAGCAGGGATGGCAGAGCCCACGCTGGGGAAGAAAGAGGCGATGAGCAAAGGGAGGGGCCCACCCAGCAAGGAGGGGCTCTGAGGACGGGGAGAGGCTGATGGTGATGCTGCAGGGGCTCAAGCACCATCGGGCCCCCAAGTCAGCCACGATCGCGCCAGGGACAGCGAGCTGGAGCGAGACGCCGAATGCCCAGAGCTACTGTTCTGCACGCCACGGGCACAGACGCCCATTAGCCTAGTTCCCGGAAAAGCACTTCGTGCTGTTAGAGCCAAGCCCTGCTGGGGCTCCCCAGGACCCCCAAGCCCTGATAGCTGAGAGCATGTGCTAGTCAAAACCCTCCCCTGATGGTTTCTCAGATAAAGGGGCGATTCGTGGACCGGCCAGGTATATCTTCTAGAGACAGGAATTTCATAAATAAACATGCAATCGCTTGTGTAAGCGCCTCCCCCATGGTGCAGCAGTTAAGTGCAGCGCTGTGGAGCTGTTGGCGGCTGCGGCGCAAATTCGATGCCCAGCCGGGGAGAGTCCCACATGGCGCAGCAGACCTCTCCTGCCTCGTCCGCTGCCCCCCTCAGCAGTGTATTTCCATCGATCTGCCTGTTCTGCTCCACACTCTGTCTCTGATGAACCTTCTCGCCGCCCCACGCCTCTGGCCTGTACCCCAGCTTGTATGCATAAATAAACCTTCAAAAAAAAAAGAAATAGCTCGTATAAGGAAGAAGGGTGTCTCCTGCTTTCCATTTCGGCGCGAGCATGCCCGTTTTTGGACCAAGTGCCTTGTTTGCAGGGATGGACAGTCCACTTCAAGAACTTTCCATTGCTGGGGAGATTCAAACGTAATAGGTTCAGACACCACAGGGAATGCCTCATCCATGAGGGTGACTCGCTGGAAAGAGACCACAGAGATTAGCATCCCGTCCACTTAGGAAAGAAAGACAACTCTTGCCAAAGATCATGAAAATCCCCGGCCTCGGGTGATAAGGTTGCCCGAAAGGCAAAGGTTCCTACCCAAAGAGGGACTGACATCCAGTAACAGGACATCAGGCATGACACCCCACGGCTCTCTCCAGACCGAAGAGGTCGTTCCTGGGGACCTGCAAGGCTGGGGCTTCTGGAGTGACCAGGAAAGGTCCTGGCTTGACAGGGCGTCCCCGATTATATTTACAAAAGCTGAATATAGGCGCTCAACCGCATAAGGTGAAAGCTAGAAATTGAAGCCGATGTTTTTCGATAGACATCGATAAAAGTGATGGCTTCACTTGCACTGTTTGGTCATTGTTTTGAGGACAAATGGAACATTCTGGAAGCTCAGTTTTGATCACGGCGGAGAGTTTCACAGGAAGGACCTCTGCTCGGGGCCTTGGTGAGTGAGTTAACTCGCTGCAAACGAGCTTTCTAACACCAGAGAGTCGGCTGGAAAAATAGAAAGGGTTCCTCTGCTGTTCTGTGGAGTTGGGAAGAAGACTCTAGACGGGGTCAGCTGACCAAAGCAACATCTCAAATTCAAAAGCACTGTTATCGCTCATTTTACTGAGAAAACTCAGAGCACAGGGAGAGGGGCTTCTGCTCCACTGCTATCTCACTGCAAGTGGTAGGAGTGGTTTAGCAACCCTGCGGTTGTCTGGGGCGCTGTAAACAATCATTATGCGACAGTTAAGACTCCAGGAATTAAAATCACTCAGAGATTTTACTTGTATGTGCGACTCCCAGTGTGTCCTGCTAAGTACTTATTAAGTGGATTCGCCGTGGCAACATCTGCAACTGTTCCTCAGTATGCCGCTCCGTGCAAAGAAAGAAAAGCCGTATGGAAAATCAAAGAGATCGCACAAAGGCTGCTGGGCAGAGAATATTTCCAACAATATTTCTCCAGGGAGAACAGTATGTTCAGTTTGGACACCCGGGAGGTGAAAAAGAATAGACCTCAAATCTGGACAGTCGTGGCCAGCATTACCTGGGGGGACCCAACCTGCATTGCTTTATTCCGGGGGGCCCCTGCCAGCCAGTGGGGGAGACTGAGTCCCTTACAGGGTCTTCTTGTTAGGGTAAGTGAAGCTCTAAGTCAGCTGAGAACTAGAGATCATGCTGCATTAACGCCTGAGAGAGCAAGAGATAAAGGCCAGCAAGATGCGCATTGAACGAGGGGAGACAAGGAACACAGGGTACTCCCCGAGGTCTTGTGTCTTGGTTATGGGGCAGGCGTGGAGGGGCTCCCCGCACCCCGGGCTGCAGGGCAGTCCAGTCATCGCACTTAGCGGGGGACACCGGACAGCCCACTTCCGCGAGGACCAGCTGAGGCACACAGGACAAGACAGGTGGCGAGAGCACCCCCCGGCCGGGGTGCCCCTCTCTCTGAGATCCTCCTGGGAGCTGATGTCCACCCCGAGAGGGCCAGTAAGTGCAGGCACAGAGACCTGCAGACCGGAACCGGGCTGAGCCGCAAGCCAGCCCCAGACAAGGCCCGTGGGCCCAGAAGTCACCGCCTGGCACGGACACCTGTGAGCACACGCTGCGCCCTTCAGCTGGACACTCCTGGCTCGGCCAGATTCTGCCATTCTCCTGGAGCAGGGCGCCACGCAGCTCGGTCACCGGAAGGCTAGAAACACGTTGCGCGTCTTCACATTGGTGAGTTTTTTCGGCAACTGGAGAAAGCACCCCCAGAATTGGGGGTGGCCTGCAGCAGCCGGGCTGGGCACCCCGAGAAGCCACGGTGCACAGACCCACTGGGTCTGGTAGAAGAGTCTCCCGCTGTCCACACCCCGATACTCCTGGGGCGCAGGGTCAAGCTGACTTCAGGACTGACCCCCGAGTAGGAGCGAGGAGGCTGCGTCCCCAGCCACGCAGGGTCCCTCACCCCAGGACGAAGGATACAGCCCCCGGAAGTGATGGCCGGGCAGGCTGACCCATCCCGCTGGATGGCACCCGGCCGCCTCTCGGCTCCAGGGTCGGGGACGCGCTGAGCTCCGCCGGGGCCGGCGCGGCTGATTCAGCCACCCGCTGTGTCAGATTCCGTGAAGAAAGAGTTCAGAACACACAGATTCCAAGCAGATCGGAGGGAGGATGCGACAGGTTCCTCCTTGCTCCCCGCCGGCCCCTCGGGACAGTCCCTCTGCTGGCCGCCCGGCTAGGCCTCCCCAGACCCCCTTCGAGCCCCAAACCAGGAATGGGGCTCTCTGCCCTCGAGCCTGCCCCGCTGGGGGTGCTGTCCAGGAGACCACCTGCCAGGCCTGGGGTGGCCCAGGAGCTCCCCGCCCCGCGCATGACATCCTGGCGTCCTCAGTCACGGGCTGCGCGTGGCGCGAACCCCAAGGCTGGGCCCTGCTCTCTGCCGAGCCGCTCCCCGATCTGCGCCAGCCCCAGGCCACGGCACCGGCCAGCCAAGGCTCACGTGAGGCGTCTGCGGCAAGGAGGCCATGAGGCGCCTCCCCCTGGGCCTCAGCTCCCCCCCAGGCCGCCCGGGCAAGGCTCTCACCCTACCTGCCCTCGACTTCCGAGCCACACCAGCCCTGGGTCTGGACCGGGCCTGCCCCGTTCCACCATGCAGGGAAGAGGCCGAAGACGGGCTCCAGTGCTGCTGGTGTGGGGGCCTCGCGCGATCCCCAGCCAGCAGCATGAGAAGCCGGAAAGTGGGGTGATCCCCCTGGAGCCCCGTCACACACACGCAGAAGTCGGCGGGCGGCTCGTGTTTTCTGAGAAACCACCGACTCAAGGCAGGGACGAGAGGGGACACACGGACGGCCCAGCCCCCCCAGGAGGCGAGATGGGGGTGCTGAAGGGTGCCGGTCTCCGGGGTCAGGATGGGGACGGGGGTTTCCGACCCCGACCTGGCTTTGGGGTCAGGGCTGGGGGATGAAGACCAGGTGCCACGTGTTCCAGGTATCGGAGGAGAAACGCAGCGGCAGGTGGGGATGGGGGGCCCAGGGGCAGCTGAGAACTCTGCCCCGAGGGGCCAGGGGCGCCTGAGGGGGCACGGAGACCGGGCCTCGGGTTCCGTCCCCAGCGAAGCCCCAGCCAGGCTCCATCTGTTTCAAGCGACTCGCCCTAGTATTCGTCTAACTACTGCGGAGGAATTTTAAATTGACTTCCGATGGCAGGAAGGAAGGGAATGGGGGGGGGGAGAGAGAGAGAGAAGCAGAAAGGTCAGAAATCAAATTAAAAATAAAAGTCAAAATCTCTATTCCCAAATCCATAGGCTGAATTATCTGGAGGAGACTCGGAGGCTGGATAAATCCCCAAACAGCTTTAATTTAAACTATCCTGAGAACTGCTGTTCTGAAGTTATTCCCTGGAACCCGATCTGCTATCAGCCGGAATCAGAAAGGTACCCAGGATAAGAATAAATCTAAGATTTACTATTACCGAGGCCAACGCTCCTGTTCTAGATCCACGGGGAGCAAGAAAAGTTCCTCCCCAGAGTGGAAAAAAGAGAAAAAAGAAGCTTCCACCTGCGCGTTCAGGCAGGGGCGGGGCGGGGACGGCCCTCGCTTTACGGTCAGGGGTTCGGGCCCGAGAGCCTGCGGGGGAGGCCGAGGGGCTACAGACACGGCACCGGGCAGAGGGCTGCAGGCCGGAGCTCACAGCCGGCCCGTCTGCGCGGGCGCTCACACCAGGCTCCAGGGGACGGGAAACCAGCGTCCCCACCCCAAATTCCACCATCCCTGCGGGGCTGAGGACACTGCTGAGAATGGTGAGGGACGGGAATGCACCCAGGGGGCTGACGGCCCCCGAGGGCAGCGGGCGTGTCCGGCACGGGGCCAGTGGAGCCAGCTGGACACTCGGGCCCTGACCAGCCTCCATCGGAGTCCTGCAGGGCAGGCCGGGAGTGCTCTCCACCTTAAGGGGCATACAGAAGCGGCTTCTGCAAGCGGAGGGTCTGGGGGTGGTGCTAGAGTGGGGGCGAAACGTGTTTCCAGGGAGGTGGACAAAAGGTCACAGCTCAGGTGCCGGGAACACCAGTACACACCCAGACCCAGGCTGATGGGGCCCCAGAGGGGGTGCCCCAGAAGGCCCCAGGCCCCAGAGGGGGTGCCCCAGAAGGCCCCAGGGCCCCAGAGGGGGATGCCAGAGATGCCAGGACCCAAGAAGAGGTGCCCAAGAAGGCCCCAGGGCCCCAGAGGGGGTGCCCCAGAAGGCCCCAGGGTACCAAAAGGGGTGCCCCAGAAGGCCCCAGGGCCCCAGAGGGGGTACCCCAGAAGGCCCCAGGCCCCAGAGGGTGTGACAGAGATGCCAAGGCCCAGAGGTCGAAGCCTGTTCTGGGCTTGCACTCCCCCCACACGCCACCTGGATACCCCCCTTCCCAGGCCCCGGGGCCCCCTCTTACACACGGAGGGAGGGGCTGGGCGCGGGAGGGGCCCGCCTCGGGAGGAACTTGACTGTCAGCTATGCTGTGACGGCTCAGTGGGAAGCCCTGGCTGGGGGTCCCTCTCTGGGCGGGGGGGTGGGTAGATGCGGGGGGCAGAGCCCGGCGTGTCCAGGAGTCCAGGCGTGTCCCCCCGAATCCCACCAAACGCCGTCCACAGAGAACATTCACGGTCCCCAGTTCTCAGAATCTTAAATAAATCGCCTCCTCCCCACGCCACTGCTGCTGCCCGTGTGTCCGGTGCCACAGAACGTGCCCGCTGCCGGCGAGAGCGACCACACGCCTCTCTCCGCACAGTGGGATTTGGCCACCAGTGCCCGCTGCTCTCCTTCCCGGAATGTTCCACATACAAACCTCTCAGCACAGCTCAGCAGGCTCACAGACCCCCAAAGTGCACCTGAGGAGCTCCAAATCAGAGGGGATACCCCAGAAGGCACCACGCTCCAGAGGGGGTGCCAGAGATGCCAAGGCCCCACAGGCGGTACCCCAGAAGCTACCACAGCCCCCTTGGATTCGGAGAGGACCTCCCCGACGCAGAGAAGACCCATCGAGTTAATGATTCTGAAATCACAGAAGCGGCCGCCATATTCCAGTTGAGGAAGGCAAACTCCAAAGCAGTTCCGCTCATATAAAATACCGAATAATCATGAAAATTAGTGGATTGTGAAATGAATGACCGCCGGCCGCCCCGACGAAGCTGGCCAGACCCCCCAGTTTATTAAGGAAGCATAAAGTGTGGGAGAGGGGAAGAATTCACGACGCCTGAAGCTCAGAATGCACCCACTGATGGCTTCCTCGATGCCGCTGGCGGGCGATTACCACAAAGCGTTATCTGTTTTTCTGGCCATTTGCGCGTCTGCAGCAAATAAATCCCGCATGGCTCCGCGCTCGACGCTGCCCTTTGAAATTTAAGCCGTGCAGGTTGAATGTGGACGGACTCATCATCCCGGTCCTGGATATTTAAGTCTTATCGCTGATGTCATGACAGGTTTCCAGACAGTTGGCTAAATTAGTTCTGCTCACCTCATTCTCCATCTCCCCAGCTGAATCGCGGAGGGACCACACAGAGGCGCCTCCCGCACCCTACTGGGTCCATTTTCCAAATTGGGCTAAACCGAACGGCCACAATTTACACCCCGCGCTTTGGCGGGTCCCCGCCACGTGACGGGCTTCTGAGATGGAGCCGAAATCTGGGGCACGGCGCAGAGCTGGGGAACACGCGCTGGCAGCAGAAACGCGGCTTGAAGCTGTGCGGGGGAGAGAGGGTGCACGGGCACGGGCATCCGGGAGCAGCCCGGGGCCTGGACAATTCGGGGGGCGCCCGGGGCTGGCCGCGACAACGGCGCCTCCGGCCGGGCGGAAGGCGGGGCTGTTCTGCAGCTCTCCCTGGGCCCCGAAGGAGACCACCTGGGGGAGCGCCTGGGACTCGAACCTCATCGCCTCAGGGCCTGCCGGGCTGAGCAGGAGCCCGTGACAGCAGAGCCAAGCCCCTGGGGGTGCGATTACCTCTGCAGAACGAACCCCCGCTGTAGTCCCTCTCCGTGGGCTGGGCGCGAGCCGGGCCCCCCATCAGCGGCGAGGCCCCGGGGCGGGGTCTGCCCTGGCCTGTCCATGCTGCAGGGGGAGGGGCTGCAGGGCGGGAGCCCGGGCGTTCAGCTACCCCGTGCCCGCTGCTCTCCTGTGTGTGGCCCGGGGCCGGACGAGCCTGTGTGGCTGGCGCCCCATCGCCACGTGCTCTCAGACCGCCCCTCGGGCGCCCTCGTGGGGCGCGCGGGGCGGGCACCCTGCCCCCGAGTCCCTACGATTCCACCGTGTCTTTCTTAGGGGCGCCTCAGTGGGCTCTGGCTCTCGGTGCCGCCCACGCCTTTAAGGGCGATTCACTAACAGGGTTATTTATGTATTTGTCATTCACGAAGCTGCCAAAGGCCTGGTCATGGGTCTCATTTCCTGGCCCCCCCACCTGTGGCTACAAAAGCAGAACGAGGCGGGCAACGTGCTCACCCAGACCCCCACAGGGTGCAGAAGCCCAGAACGTGCGTCGCCCCACCCAGCTCGTGGGAGCCCAAAACGGAGCCCAGACATGCCCCCACCCCCATCCATGCCCAGCTAATTCAAAAAGAAGCCAGGGGTATGCGCTGTGGGGGCCCTGGACAGCCGCGTGCAGAAGAAACTGGGGCACAGTCACAGGAGGCGCAAAAACTAACTCCAAGCGGATTAAAGACCCGGGCGGGGGGTCCCAGCCCACAGAAACCCGACAAGGCGGCAGACTCTGGGCTCCCCGACATTCGTTTTCACAACGATTGTTTAAAATCTGAGGCCAACAAAGGCAACAAAAGCAAAACATAAATAAGAGAGACTCTGTGGCACGAGAATCCCCTGCCCAGCAGAGGACACCCCACCGAGGCGAGAAGGCCGCGACCTCCGCAAGTGTTTGCTGCCACCAAATGTGTCAAGGGTTCCCGCAAGGCGTCACAAACAGAAACCAACAACCCGACTTGAAAAGAGGCAGGAGACGCGTCTCCAAAGACGCCAGGGCGGGCGCCCCCCACCCCGGCCCCGGGAGCGCGGCAGGAGCCACGGGAGACGCCCCCCACCCGGGCGCGCGCGGAGGTGGCTCCGGCGGAGGGCAACAGTGGAGGCGCCTGGGCCGGGGGTGCGGCCCTGCAGTCCACGGGCTCCCACGGGGCGTCCAGCGCAAGAGAACAGCACCCCTGAAGGCAGACCCCGCTCCCGCGTGCCACAGCCAAGGCCCGGACCTGGGTGCCCAGGGACGGGCGGGGACGCCGTGGCCAGTGCTGTGCGCAGGAGCCGCACGCCTGCTGAGGAGCGCATTGAGGTGGCCGGGAAGTGAGTGACCGATGGCAGCTCGGCCGCGGGGCCAGCCGGGGGCGCTCTGCCCTCACACGCGCGAGTGACCGCCTGAGCAGGGGCACCGGCCCCGTGGAAGGGAGACGCAGGGACACTGGCCCCCGGGGGCTGCGCCACTTGAGACACAGCTGCCTCGCCCCACGTTAGACGGCACTCAGGGCCAGAGGGGGGTGGCTGCCGAGAGGGAAGTGGGGCAAAAGTGGGTGACGGGGTCAGAGGACACGGACTCCAGGCCCCGGAGGCAAAGGCTGTGCTCACCTTGACGGTGAGGGTGCTGGAAAGCTGTAGAAGGCCCACCTAGACGTCTCCAGGGTGGGGGCTCCTCTGGGGGGCCAGCGGGCCGAGGGGCCACCTCCCAGCTGGCCTCCGGCATCCCAGCACAGGCCATGTGAGGCCAAGTGATAAAAGAGAGGCAGGGACGGCAGGAGAGGAGGTGCAGAGACGTAGCGACGCAGGCCTCGGAGGGGGGAGCAGACGACGCCCTGTCTCGGGCCTGCGCAGAGTTCTGAGGGAAGGGCGTTGGGGGGCCCTGAGAAGCTGCTTAGATCTAAAGACCCTCGATGAATAAAGAAACGGGACCGAGACGAGCCGTTCTGCCCGGGTCACGGGATAAACGGCGTCCGGGCGGGCGGCCACGCCCCGTCGGGTCTAAATGGTGCAAGGAGAAACGAGCGTCCTAGCGGCCGAGTGTGGAAAGCCGCGGCGTCTGCTCTGAGCCGTGAAGGGGCGGGAAGAAGGGTCCTGGGTGTCCCCTGACAGCCTTTTCCAAAAGGCAACATTTATTTCCAAGTGTTTAGACTGTGGAGACAAGGATTTCTCTCCGACGTCCAATTCATCATCCCCCTTACTCGCTGTGAAATCAATCTGCTCTGTTCGGGTGACAGAAACAACAAGTCACTTCTCAGGAATGAGGGGCCATATGTGAAGGTGTTTGGGGAGCGTGCGGGGGGGGGCAGCCAAGCCCAGCAGCATCTGCATTTTATTTCAATGTCAAGTCACATGTGTGTTATAAAAAGGAAAGTGAATCACTTTTATGAAAGAATAACTTTCCTGTTGTGATGTTTACAGTTAACTCATGCCTTCCCTGAGCGGCAGGCGCAGCTCAGCCCCATAAATCACTGCGGCGAACCCAGACACAGCTGCCGGTGTGGCCGGCCCGGTGCGCGTCTTGCAAACACCCTGGCGTCTGCCTCTCCTCCGCCTCCCCGGGAAACTCACGCTCTTCCCTGAATGCCTTCGCAGGAGAATCCGCGCTCTCATCCCCGCGTTGGGAACTCTCCAAGCCACTGCCGTGGACAAAAACGGGGCTTGTAGCGAGTTGGCAGGGGCAGAGAGGGATTTATTTTGCATAATCGGGGCTGGACGGGGCTGGACAGGAAAGGGGTTCGGCCCTCTTCCATGACCCATTGGCTGTGTGGCTTCAGGGAGCGGCTTGGCTCCGATGGTGCCAACTGGGTGCGTGCAGGACCCCCGAGATCGCTTCTGCCCCCCTCAACCGCCGGAGCCGCTTGGCTGAGGCTCAGCCATTCCGGGGCCTGGACAACTTCCACCGGGCCCTGCCTGAACCCCCTCCCGCGCGCCAACCCAAGTCCCGGCCCCCCCAGGGACCCCTATATGGCCATGGAGACCCGGGCACCCGAGGCGCCAGCCTGGCGAGGAGCGAGCACACACAGGTGTCTCAAGGTCGTGAGTGAGAACAGCAGACGCACCCGCGTCCATGGGGAGCAAGGCGAGGCACGCGCTGTGACGCGCTGATAGCGCGCGTCCTTAACCGCTCAGTGCGGCCATTGCAGGGAGACCAGAGACGCTCACTGTTGGAGGCGGGCACGGCTTTGTCTGCCAGGGAGGCGGGAGGCGGGGAGCTGTGCCCAGGCTGGCCAGTCCTGAGCGGGAGGGGGAGCCTGAAACTGTCCGCCAGAAACTGGAGCCCTGAGGTCCTAGGACAACCACCTGAACTCATGCCCTGGGAGGGCCAGTCCGATGAGGACCCAAGAGACGCAGGACAAGGGGGAGCAGCATCCAGGGGAGCCCCTGGGGATCAGGAATATGGCCTGGGCCTTGGAGGCCCCATAAGCTCCCCTGCACATCACTGCAGGCGTCTGCCCCTCCACCCTGGCAGCTGCTGGACTGCTGGATGATAATGTGCTTGTCACACCAGAATCATCACAAACTGGGGGTTTCACTGCCCCCAAAATGCAAAATCACTAAATCAAAGGGGTGTCTGCCCTCCTGTGTCTATGGCAGTACTATCCACACAACCAAGCTGTGGACACAGCCGAAGTGCCCACGGACAGGGGAGTAGATCAAGATGTGGTATCCGTCCATACACCATGGAGTACTATGCAGCTATGAAAAAGGTGAACTCTTGCCATTTGTGACAACACGGATGGAAATGGAGGGGAGGACACTGAGTGATCTAAGCCAGAAGGAGAACAACAAATAACAGATGATGTCACTCATGTGGGATATCGAGAAACAGAACAGGGAAACACACAAAGCTAAACTAGACAAACGCTCGAAATATGACTGCAGCGCTGAGCTCCTGAAACACAACGGGAGGTAGGGCGGCCCAGCGGGGAGGGGGTCCGTGGGCTGTGGGGAGGGTACCGGTTCCTGGATGGTGGGTTCCGTGTGGGGGGTGTGCATCTGAAGAGGTTTGAACCTGGACGCCTGAGTCACACAGTGTTATCAACCAATGACAGCTCAACGAAAAGAAAACAGGGAGCCTGTCCTGCTTTCACTTGACAATTGTCCTACTGCGCATTTTTTTCTAGAAGAGGCTGCATATTTATGTCTTCCGGGGCCTTCAGCTCCCTTCCCTGGGAGCCAGAAGGACCCCTGGTCGGCCTGGAGACCACCCAGCAGCCGCTCACCCCTTGCTAGTGACCAGACAGGAAGACCACTGAGCCTGGGCCTCCAGGGTTGGAAGGGGCGGGCTGACAAGCTCCTCCCTCTGTCCCTGCTCCTCCCACACCCCAGCCGGCTCCCCGCCCTTGGAGAATCCCACCTGCGCAGGGCCCGTGGTCATCACCTCTGAGACGTGACCCTGCCCCCTCATTCAGGGTGCGTCAGGGGTGCCCTGTGAGTTTGCACACTGGGGTTGCCCATGTGAGCAGCCTGGGTCTTAGCGGCCCCTCCAGGCTGGGGCCCACCTCCCACTGTTTCCCTCTCCTGTCTCAGCCCCTGGACATGTCTGGCACATCACGTGCCTCCCTGGAGTGAACCAGGCCCCATCGGGGCGCACCACGTTAGGACGTGGACAACTGTGACCAGCACACGTTTGTGGCTAAAGACATCGGGAGGGATGGAATGAGTGGGTGCTTGTGGGAGCCGACGAATCGAAAGTTGAAAACAGACAGATGGGACCCAGGACTCACTAAACTGCGCAGCGGTGTGTCTCCAGCCCCTGCACACAGGGCCCGTCCAGCAGGCAATGCCCAAGTTCTCCTGGCCTCCACATGGTGCAGACTTTCTTCCCAGAAGCATCAGTCACATCTTCTCCCTTAGCAGTGAGATGAATTAAATGGGGGGAAAAAAATGAAGACTTTTAGCAAGGAGTGGACCACACAGGAGTATCCTAGTTCCAGGCACTCAGGGGGAGCAGGGCCGCAGCACCGCTCCCCAACAGTGCTCTCTACTCCCCGCTAGATTCATTCCGGTCCCGCACCATCACTCCCCAGTATGCAGCCTCTGACTCCCAGCAAAAAAACCTACACCCAGGAGCGAATTCACTAGAACTTGAGAGAATCATGTGAGCCAGGACAGGAGGGGTCCAGAAAACAGATGGTCACAGTGGAGAAACTGAGTCCCATAGCTCAGCTAAGGATTGTTAGGGGCCCCCGCGAGGGTGCATTTGCCCACTTACACGTTAGGGCTTCCTGTCAGAGTTAGTACAAAATGTTGCTGACAAGACATTGTTTGAAAGTCACTTGTCTACAGAAAAAACAAAATTAGGCGGGACTTGGATTTATAAGATAATTGTATCTAAGATCTACTTTCCTTTCCTTTAGACTCTTGTCAAGTCTTTTTAACTATCGCTTGAAAAAGGCCAGTAACCTGAAATTCCTTGATATCATATCTTATAAATGCCAGCACAACTCTGCAGTCAAAATGTTTTGCAAGTGCAAACAGTGCTCGGATGTGCAGGTTGCGGTGACCAGGAAAACCTCTGTGTGAAGTCAGGCAAAGTGGGGGTGTCATCACCCCCACCTGCAGCTCAGCAAGGCTCAATTCTTTTGTTATGAGATTGAATGATTTGGTTGCTTAAAAACAAAATCCAGAGACAATATGGAGGCTTCTCAAAGTACCTACCATATGATCCACTCCTAGGTATTTACCCAAAAGAATGCAAAACCACTAATTCAAAGGGGTGCCTGCACTCTCATGCTTACTGCAGCACTGTTCACAACAGCCACATTGTGGAGACAACCCAAAAGCCCAAGAACGGAAGAGTGGATTGAAAAGATGTGGTCTATATACACAGTAGAATACTACTCAGCCATGAAAAAAATGAACCCCTACCATTTGCAGCAACACGGACGGAACTGGAGGAGAGGATACTGAGTGAATTAATTCAGAGGTAGAAAGACAAATACCAATGATTTCACTCACATGTGGAATATAGAGAAACAAAACAAAGGGTCAGACAAAACAGAAGAATTAACCAACCCTAGAAATCTGAATTGAGGCCACCAGAGGGAGCAGGAACACAGTGGGGAGGGAGTCCACGGACTGTGGTGGAGACTAGGGTTCCTTGGTGGTGGGTATGGTGTGGGGACATGCATTTGAGAGATAGGAACCTGAACCCTAAGTCAGTGTTGTCGACCAACATTACTTCAATTTAAAATATTAACTAATTTTCTTGAATTAAAAACAATGAAAAAAATAAGAGAACTCCTTGGCTAGACATGTAAATTCAGAAAATATAGAAAAGAACTTTGGGTTTTCAAGGGGTTGTATTCTTCCTCACCTCGCTTTAGACTTTCTTCTAGTCCCCCCCCCTTTTTTTTCTATTCAAAAACATTTTATTATTACATCATGAAAACTCTTAAATTATCACGATACATTTTCAGAAGATAAGTAGACTGGAAACACAGAAACGTATACTTATTAGAGCCTGGGACATGCTGATTTTTAAAGTCCCAAGTCAACCCTATAGCTAACACTTCCGTTTAGGGTGTTACCGCCCTCAGCTACCAGTGCGACGGCCACCATCAGACGATACCCCAATGGGTTTCTGGCCTTGGCTAAGCCTCACTGAGGCTGAGGTCAACAACTGCAATGAGAATGTTACAGAAATAATTTTTTAACTAATATTTGATCTAGAATACCCTACAAGTCTCCTGGAAACTAGTCTCCCTCTAGTTTCCAAAGGGGATCCCTGAAGTGGCCAATGCGTGGTATGTTTAAAAGGCTGTGAGCTTGCTGCCCGACCCCTCCCACAGGGTGCCGTGCCCTGTCCTAAAATTCAGGTGAGAGACCCAGGAGCCGGAAGTTTGGGCTGAGGCCCAGCTCAGAGGAGGAGGAACGTACAGCATCTTTGTGGGATTATTCATGAGGGACACGGGAGTGCACGGGGTAGACAGGAGGCTTCAGAGGCTGCTACCCCCGACAAGCACTCCCCCGCCTTGCTTTTCCCGCCTGTGAAAGGGGGGAGTGATGACAACAGGCCCCAGTTGCTGACGCAAAGACTGAGGATGTCCCCCGAACTCTCATCACATCCCGACAATCGGAAAATGTGATCTTGAGCTGTTAAGCAAGCAGATGTAACCTCAGGCCCCTAAGCTTCCTCTTCTTTTTTTTTTTCTCAACGATTTATTTATTTATTTTGCATACAAGAACTGGGGTGTGGGTAGGTGGGGGGTTGAGATTCACCAGACACAGAGTGGGAAGCAGAATGGGCGGATAGACTGAAACCCACTGCTGAGGGGAGCAGCGGGGAGACATGAGAGGTCTGCTGCGTCCTGTGGGGAGCTCCCTGGCTGGGGATCGAACTCAGGCTGTAGCGGTGACAGCGCTGAGACTCAACCCCTAGGCCGCCAGGGAGGCCCAGCTTCCTCTTCTTTAGCAGAGACTGTGCTGCGGGAACAGCACCCCATAAATGCTGCAGGGGAGGGGCGTGGAGAACCCACCACATATGTGGCCAGACAGAGCCCCTGTATCTGGAGATGGAAACCACCAACCCCAGGCCGGGCTGGAGAGTGAGGTGTGGGAGCCCTGCATTGCCCAGCGGTGCGGAGGGTCAGGCAGTGAGGCAGATTATGTGCATGGGAAAGGGCCAAGCTACTCCCATTTTACAGGCGGGCTAAATTCTGGAGACTTAGCCCTCCGTCACTTGGTCTGTGTAGATCTTGATTTTGGAAACAGTTAAGTATCTAAAACCTGGGTGCAGTAACACCAGTTAAGGTCATTAATGAAAATCTGGGGTCTAGACTATGCAACTGCTATACGTGAGCCCAGGTAGCTTCTGAAGAGACCTTAGGCCCAACTGCACGAGATAAAACACTTTGTAAGGGCCCGCGCAAGCTGCAGACTGACTGACTCAAGTCCCAGCCTAGGGACTGCTGCGTGGCACGGGACAGAGTTTAGTAGCACGAAATGCCTGCACCAGCAGATGCTTTCCCTGTCCGCTCTACAAATGCTGCTCTGAAGCCCAATCACGTCTCCCGGATGTGGGTTTTGAGAAGGCGCACGAACACACCCACGGCTGTTCTCCCATGTATTTTCAAAGACCTCACTTACCTCTCCATGGAGGCCATAGCCTTCCTTTGAGAGACAGAGCTCACAGTGCATCGGGCCGGGGCTCAATTTATTAGTAACGTTTCCTAGGATAGAGAACAAGAGGAGAAAAATTAGGAGAAATGAGCCTTTGAGAAGCAGTATCTGAAAGAAGACAGGTCCCTGAGAAGAAATACTCTTGGGGTACTAGTGTCTGAGAAGAAAAACCTGAGGAGAAATATACTTGGAGTACTAAAGTGTGAGGAGAAAAATCTCAGGAGTAAGGACCCATGGGGACCCAGTGTCTGAAGAGAAATCAGGTTTCTGTGAAAAAATCTGATTTCTACTTTCTAGGATATGGTAGTACACATGGCTGAAACCCAAGGGTTTCCATAAGGGACCCAGCCTACTCCCCACACCCTGTGCCATATCTGGGCCAGTACTGCAGACACTAGGGAATGGACCCTGGCCCTCGTGGGGGCAGCCCCAGATTCAGTGGGGTGTTCACCACCCCTCACTCCGGAATATTCACCTAAAATTAAGGATTTTTTTCCATGACAATAGGTAAGAAAATTTACTTCCCCAAATCCTTGTCAGCACTTGATCTGTTGAGTTATTCATTTCTGATGTTATCCGATATAGCAACCTAACTACAGCTGCCTTTGTACATGTGCTGATTCCATGGTATTTAGTTTTTGTCTTTTCACATTTCTGTCTTAACACTTGTACTGCATTCTTACTTCATCTTGCTTTTTCATCGAGATTGACAAGCCATGCTTTTCAGTGGAGTTTTTATTCTTGGGCATTTCATATAAGCATCACTTTTCATATCTGCAGACTTGCTATTCGTTTTTCCTTTGTTCTATTTGGTTGTCTGTCCTTCACAGACAACTGTCCTTTGGCGGTTTCCCCGACTTGTTTTGAATCACTCGCTTTTGTCTTCCATCATATTTCTTTTATTTCTTTTTCTGTTTGGTTTTTTTTTTTTTTTTAGCTCTCCTTTCTTATATCAAACTGAATTTTTGAAGGGTATTTTTGCTAGATGCAGAATTCTGGATTGACATTTTCTCGGTACCTTAAATGTGTAGTTCATTGACTTACAGTCCCCCTGCTGAAAACCCTGGGAATTTCCATGCCATCCTTTCCCTGCATGCAACATGTTTTATTTTCCTTCTGTCTACTTGCAGAATTTTCAAGCTTTGGTGTTGAGCATGTTGTCAGTATCCCTAAGGGTGGTAGACCTTGCATTTATTCCTTTAGTATTCACTGTAGGCATCACCCTATAAATAAACATATTTCATCAAATGTGGGGAATTTCCAGTCATTACTCTTTCAACACAAGTCTCCTTCCATCTCAGAACATTCTTTTCCTCCTAAGACCCCTTCCCTGCATGCACCTTGTATGATTTTGCATCCCTCGGCCGCTTTCCTCCAGCTTTTTCCTCTGTACTTCAGATGGGTTAAATTATTTTAACTTGTGGATTTCCAGTTTCACAGCTTCCAGTTGGTTAGATTTTTTTATAATTTCCATTCTGCTGAGATGCCCTAACTATTCATTAAGACCTATCTTCCTTTAACTATTTGAAACAATTCTTTTGAATTCATTAACATTTTTACAATGGATGTTGCAGTGGCTAGTCCTGCTAAAGTTAATGTCTGAATATCTTTGAACTATTCTTATCTTTTTCCTTCTCTGTTCCCTTGCATGTCTGGTGATTATAGAGTAGACATTGTAGAAGACTCTGGATTTTGTTATCTACCTTGGAAAGGTGTCGACTTTTTTTTCCCCTGTAAACCACTGAATGACTAATCCCATTAAACTTGTGTAGGTTCGAATCTGCATTTCTTGTTAAGGCATGTCTGTGAAAATGCAAGATCCTTCCATCTACTCTATGAGGACCCAGCCTTCTACTCTCGCTCCTCCCTGACCTGTGGGAGCTTGCTTTGGACTTTCCTCAGGCAGGTTAAAACAAGCCCCTGTAGCGCCTACTCTTTGTTCCTTCTAGGCTGACTCCTGGCATCCAGCTGTCTGTCAAAGGGGTGAGGTACTAGCACACCTCTCCTGCTGGGGCTCCATCCCTGCTTTAACTCCAGGGTTGCTTGGCACAGCCTTAGTTAGTCTCACAGAGGTGAGACCCAGTGTGGACCTCGGCCAAATGTGATTAGGCAGAAGGTTTGGCTTGGGTGATCTCGTGCTGTCATAGTCAAAACCAGGTGTCACAATATTTACTTCTTTCTCTAAAAAGTCTGAAATGGGCACACATTTGGGTGTTAGTGGTCAGAGAGGCTGATCAGTTTGAAAATCCACTGATTTTATAGAACCATTTGTCAGCATAGGTTTTGTGTCCTCTTATATTTACCCAAAAAAATAATTGTTTACAAATAACATTAACCTGCTGATGCCTTCAGAATGTGTCCTCTGGGATCATCCAGGAGAGAAAAGGAAAATGCTATTTTTAATAGCGTGGAGGGGCTGAGGACCACACCTGCCCAGAGCACCAGGCTCCAGCAGGTCTCCACAGAAACACAGCTGCCGAGAAAGTCTGTTATCCTATGACATGTGACTCTTTTTCACTTGGCATATTTTTAATGGTTTTTCCCAATCACCTTTGTAAAATTAATCAAGGACCTGACACTGTCCTTTGGAGAAACACAAAGAAAAAATATAGCTTATAGTAATTTTTCATGAAAAACAGCCCAAAAATGACAAAACAGAGAAAACATGAATACTGGGGGAAAAAATTAAAGCTTCAAAGTGGAGCTAACTGAAAAATGTTGCCTTGTGGGTCTCTGCAACTCCATCTTTATTTTCTAGACCATTGTGTTTATTACTTGATCAGACAAACCTCTCAATATAATTTGCTCCCTGAAATACACCACATCTTTTCAAGAGGTCTAACAATGAGAAGCATCTCAAATAAAAGATTCATAAAATATAAGAAAAGAAGTGCAAAAGTATAAATACAAAGAACCTAGAAAAATGCCTGCAATTAGGGGAGAAAGCTCAAAAGAAATTAAATTTAGTTGTAATACATTTTCTCTTCTCTCCTTTGAGAAAATTACTACTGAAGGGAGAATTTTTTTTGCCCCTGTAATTTAAATGTTCAGTTGCCAGATGTGTGTCTCATGCTTGAAGAGTCGACGTTTTGCATTATTTAGCATATTAAGAATCACAGAATTTTAAAAAGGGCTCCTTTATTGCCTCGAGGTTCTAATTAAGTAAACCTTAGCCTGGTCCATTTAAAACTTGCCATACAAGAGCTTTGGCTCTTTTTTTCCCCACAGTCAAGTCACATCTCTAGAATAAATATGGAAAATCTTTGCGATGATACCATTTTTCTTGGGCTTGAGGAATTAAAGCTATCTGTTATTTTAAGAAGTTTTTAATCGAAGCCAGCCATCTAGGCGACAACGGCAGATTCAAAATACTTCTTAATCCTTGCAACTTGCTTTCCTTATTTTTCTGGAAGAAAATGTATTTCATAAAGATGTCCCGAGCCGTCCCCCGCCCCTCTCCCGGGCCTCTCTCCCGGCTCTGCCTCGTCAGACAAAGGCCGTTCGTTCTCAAGGCAACACAGAGCCCGTGGTCTCGGGCTGACAGTCTGTGTGTGTCTGTGTCACAGATCTGGTCCACAGCACTAATTAGTTGCCCTTTCAGCAGTTTGTGGAAGGAGTTTCCATAGCAGAAGCAAAAGCCATAATCACGTGGAAGTGGTGGGGACGCCCGACACTCATAAATCATACCCTTAAATACAGCTATTTTTGCCATTTGAGAAAATGTCAAAGGTGTCAACTCTGTCCAAATATACCACTTAACAGTGACTATTTTAGTAAATTGACTTGAAATGCATTCTGCTAACTGACAGTTAGGAGCACAGAATCTGGTTCACGGTACAAATGAACAGTTGAAAGGCCAAAATCGGCACCGAGCGGCAAACTGACAGCTGGTCCCGGCCACTGCAGCAGCAGACACCCTCGTCGCAGCACCCGGCGATCCGCTTCAGGCCCCGCTCACCCTCTCGGGCCGGACTCACTACGCCTCATTCATGGTCAAGGGCACAGGAATGTGGATTTACTCTGAGAACTGTGATGTGGAAGTTCATGTTGACCCAGGACGCTTCCCTCCAAAGTTCACTTCCCTGCAAGTGTTCAGCAAGAGGAGAGCGCAGCGAAAGCTTCATGAACTGGCCACCTGGCAAGCCAAGATCTCAATGGTTTCCTGTTGGGGAAGTTTCCATCTTCTTAGTCACGGGAATGGGACAGATTGGTCCCAACATTGGCTTCCGCCCCAATCTTGAAGCCACAATCTTTTTTTTTTTTTAATTTTTTTACATCATTGCTCTTTTTCACATAGTTTTTATTTCTCTCCTCAGGTGCAGTCCCCATAAATCTCTTACCACTGTAACAGTCAGCGACCATCACCAGAGCCCCTTGTGCTCTTCTTCCCTCCCCTGTTTTGACTCCCTCCCTCCCCTTCCCCTGCTGTAAGCCTCAGATCTATGGTCAGCCCGCAATTTTTGCCTTTTTTTTTACCCTTTGTTCATTTTTCCTACATTCCTCCTATAAGTGAGGCCATCCGGTATTTCCCTCTTTCCTCCTGACTATTTCACTGAGCATCATCCTTTCCAGCTCCATCCATGTTGCTGCAAATGACATGTTTATCCTTTTTGATGGCTGAGTAGTATTCCATTGTGCATATAGAACACATCTTTTTGATCCAATGATCTGTTTTTGAGCATTTGGGTTGTTTCCATATTTTGGTATCGTAAATAGTGCTGCAGTAAACATCAGAGTGCAGGTTTCCTTTCGAATTAATGTTTTTGTGTCCTTTGGGTAGATTCCCAGCAGTGGAATCGTGGGTCCTGCAACAGATCCATTTTTAGTAATCTGAGGGACCTCCACACAGCTTTGAGCACATGGGCCTCCACCACTTGATACTCAGGGTGACACGAATACCAGCAGTTTGTTGACTGCTAATGCATTGTGCTTATACAGGTTTGCCAGCTCACATATTTGCAAAAATTACATATAGAATTCAAGCCATTTTTATGAGCTTCATGGCCAACCCAGAAGTGCAAATATCTCTGCCTTTATACCAATGCCATTAGCAATCTCTGAACATTTTGCTCGAATATTTGCCAGGGAAAAAATAAAAGCATACATGTATACCTTGCTAAATAAAACATTATTGCAACAGGAGAGCCAAAACAAACTTGGCCATTGTTTCCAAGAAAAATCTTCAAGCATCACCTACTCCTGCCGTCCTTAAGATTTTCTCCCTTTATGACAGAATGCTTCTTTTTCCTCTGTTCTTAAAAATATTAAACTTTCCATCTTCAGCACCATGAAAAAAATACAGAAATTTTAACAGGCAGCTCATGAGCTGGGTTAGCATCGAGGAATACTTTCCTGAACTTGGAACTTCCAGAGCTCTAGAACCATGAATTCCTTTATCCACACCTACATCCCTGTAGTAGCTAAGGGTCAATGACAGGTGGGGGCAGGAGTGGGAGCCCACCACAGAGGTAAGGGGGACGGAAGGACCCAAGTATGTCTACAGGTGGTTGAACAAGGAATTACCTGCATGCACTTTGCAGGGAATCACCACTGCCCCCTACACGGGCAAAGAAGCAAAGAGTCAGAGATAGAGGTAGAGGATGCTTGGCAGCCAGGGGAAGATCTGAAGGGAGCTCTCCACCGTGAGCCCAGGGTGCGTGGCACTCCTGGGGAACTCCAGCGCCCCTGGGATTCCAGGGCCCCTGGGGAACTCCAGCGCCACACAGAGGCAGAAAGAGGGCAGCGCCAGTGGCTCAGAAAGCACCCAAGCCAGAAACACGACCCAGCCCCTACCTGCAGACTTTCAGTTACCGGTGCCAGGAGCAGAGACAGGGAGTCATAAAATGTTGCAGAAAATACTGGCAGCGGCCAGCGCTGCTGAGCTCACACTCCATAACGGGCTTTATAGGTCCCAGAGCCCCACGTCACCTACTAATTTCAAGCTCTTCTCCTCGAAACTGCTTTAGAACACTTGGATGAGTAATAAATTTCGCCAATTCCAGCTCCCCTCCCTCCTGGAGGACACCATGCCCAGTGAGTTCAAGCAGGCACAGAAGGACAATTGGGCAAGACTCCACTTCCAGGGGGCAGGGAGGGAGGTTGGGGAGGAGACGGGCGGGGCTGGGGAGGGGACAGTGAGGCGCTGATTGTCAGGTGCGGCTAAGGCGCCCCTTCCAAGGCTCTGGGGGGCTGGGGCCCAGCGGCGAAGCGCTGCCTGCGGATGACGGGCTGGGCATGCGCGCCCGGCAGCCCGGGCAGGCCACGCACAGACTTCCTAGGCAGACGCACCGGCCCCAACTTGGCCCCTCTCGTCGCGACAGCCAGAGCGCCATGGGGCCGGAGAGGAATAAACTTCCAGTTTGCACTGAGTCCCGCAGCTGTGCCTGTTTGCCCTTAGTAGATTCCCCAGGCAGAGGCCGCGCCGGGC